>QJNX01000145.1:0-140489 GCA_004155925.1 Monosporascus sp. MG133 | reverse complement strand
CCCCCCCCCCCCCCCCCCCCCCCCCCCCCCCCCCCCCCCCCCCCCCCCCCCCCCCCCCCCCCCCCCCCCCCCCCCCCCCCCCCCCCCCCCCCCCCCCCCGGTCACATTAACCAAAGTGACACCCCAGCGTAAATTAGCAGGAGAGCGCAGGCCGTGTACACATAAGAGGCCTGGTTAACGGGCAAGATGGTCTATCCATCTCGGCGTATATGTAGTATGCACATAGGAATGGAAGAAGGACACTGGGAGGGATATCGAAGTATTACGTATACCCGTATAAACCCGCGAGCCATTAAATGGTATTACCCTCAGCAACGCTTCTCGGTTGCATAGCGGTCAGTAGTCAGTCCGCGGCCAGTAGTCAGTCCGCGGTCAGTAGTCAAGTCCGCGCTCAGATTACATCCCCGAGCACCCTGACTGATATCCGATCCGTAGAGGGAACATGGCCACAAACAGATTACGAAAGCCATTCACCTTTCCCGCATGCTATCCCCTGAAGAGCCGGTATGTCTATAATTCTGTTTTGTATAGCTTGTTTATGCCCGATAACGACTATTTTACCTAACTCTCACCTAATTATATGTATCTCTCCTATGGGGTGTGAGCACCAGTCACTGAAACCCTTCCGAGTTTCCGAGCATAGCGCTGTGGAAGATCATCACCGACCCCTCAAAGCCCCTGCTGTGATCCGTACAGTGGGAATCATGACTCACATTTCTTTCCTTTTTATCCCACCAAGTCCGCACTTAGGCCCGTTATCAAAACCTCGATCAACACCCCGTGACTCCAATTCTATTCCTCACGCAACAAAACGCAGCGTCCACTAGCCCTCTTACCCATACTACCCCCTGTCCCTACTAACAACCCAAGACAGTCATGGAGGCAAACCGGCAGGCGGGGAGACAGGCCCAGCTTAGGCAGCCCGGCAATAGTTGGCCGGAAAGCTGCCCTGGACGCCGCCCAGCTCGCCGACCCACCAGTCCTGATCCGTGGCCGTCTTCTTGACGATGCGAATGCGGTCGCCCTCGCGGAACGAGAGGTCGCCCGCGCCCTGGCCGGTGAACGCGTACTGGGCGACGACGAACTCGTCGGGTTGGCGGGCACTGACGCCCCGCTTGGGCGGCGGCGGTGGAGGGGGCTTCTTCTTCGCTATTATCGAGGTCGCTACGTTGCTCGAGTTTGCGACGTTTGACAGGGGCATCGCCACCCCCGCCATATTCGTAGCGCTCAGCGAGAGCGTGGATGCCGTCGTGGACGTGGATGCCCGGCGCGCGAAGTAGTCGGCCGGTGGGTCTGTTCTGGAGCGTATGGCGTTTGGTGATAACGATGGTGAATTCTGTGCGAGCCGGGAAGCCGTGGTGAAGTCTGTGGCTGCGAGGTGGTCCTTTGAAGTGGAGTAGCTGGAGCCGATCGAAGGCCGGGTCTGTGCTGCAGGGCTCGCTGATGGTATCGGAGCAGAGGGAATCCGGTTCGGTCGCGGGGGTATTGTCGCGGCGCCGCCTCCGACGACGAGAGCAGAGGCAGAACGCCGCGGGCCATTCTCTATTACAGACGGCGGCCGACTGTTGATAGAGTCGTCTGGTAGTTTTGAAGACTGTCGGACGGCCTTCCCAGTCGCAACACACGGTATGGATTCGATTTCAGTCCTGGCTGGCTCAAAGTCTGTCATAAAGACCTCGATCACGTCCTCCATCGGCGGCGGCGGCGTTGGGAATTTGAACTCCTCGCAGTAGTTGTGTAAGGTCGTGTAATATAATCCCAGGAGCCTGTTCTGTATTAGGACCAACGAGGAGAGAAGCGGCGGTATGATGCTGAAGGTCGCTGCCACTAAGGGAGGTAGCGTCTCCCTTAGATGATCGTCTGCAGCGGTGAACTCCTATCCGCTCGACTTCGTTAATTCCTCGCACGAACACACACTCTCGGGGTGAGGATATCGTACCTCTTGCGCGCGCCCCATGTCGTCCTCAGCCTTCGCCAGCGCTTTATCATCTTTGGGGGACCGGCCTATCTTCCTTTGCAGCTTGTTGGCCTTGTCCTGCGCCTGCTCATAATCTAGCCGCTTGTTCTCCCTCTTCTTAATAATCTTCCTCATAGGAGTAATACAAGCGCGGACGTCCGTGGTGGGGTTGATGATCCTCGAATCGATAAGGGAAACCTCCTCGAGCAAGTCAGTTCTCAGCTCGGCATATGCCTCTCTAAGTTTGAACGTGCGCTGCAGCTGAAGCTCCGGAGTGGGAGCGGCCGGCTTTCCATGGCCATCGGATGCGCCTACAACGGGATCCCAAAGGCCCTCGTATTCCGTTACGAGCCCCAGCTGGGTGTGCACCAAGCTAACCCACGAGTCGCGCCATGACTTGGTCTGTTCGAGAATCTGAAAGACATGATGGTCAGCGTTTAGCCTACAGTGTGATCGGGACAGTGACGACCGGTTGTCATCGTGTTAGGTAGAGATCCATGCGTGATATGCCTATGCTTCTATACCTTAGCTAGAACCCTGTCGGCATCCTCGTAATCGCTGAGGAGCATAGCAACCTTCGCATTGTCCCCAGGACTTTTATGGAGAAGCTTCCCGAACTGTCTCTGCATCGACTGCATCTTGACGGGTAGCGCTTATGTCGGTGACAGCTACAGAGACCGGATAGAGTTGGTAGAGATAATGCATCTACGTAGCCCAACGTAAGATAGCTGGAAGAATAGGTGGGTAACTAGTTCTGTAGCTCGCAACGCTCAAAACTCGTGCGCCGAACTATTACTGTGAATGGAGACGAAACAAATACCAATTGAAGGCAAATGTAAGTGCCATTGGGTAATTTGGGGTTAAACGTTACGTTTTCATTTCCCCTGAGATGAGGAAACGTATGGCAGATCAGACACAAAAAGGTTGAGGCTCTTGGGCGGGTTGGGACGGGGGTTGAAGAGGAGGAGGAGGCGAAACTCGCACAAGCGCATCACACCTGTTGCGTCAGTGGGATTTGGCGTCGACCTCGGCAGGCAGGCAAGCCAACTAGACGGCGGTATGTAGTGGTGATAGCATGGACATGGAAGTTCGGCAGCACGGGCAGAGGGGGTTCTGTACCCCACTATCGATACCACTCGGTCAGTCGCTCCCGTTGGGGGGATTGCCATCCTTCGCAGATGCATGTAATACCACTGAGTACGTAATGTGCCTTCACCAACATGCCGAAGACGAGACGAGGCGGGTTAAGGTTGGGTCATCTGGATAGATCTCTAGAGACAGTCTTGAGACATACCTACGGGTATTGTTTCGGTTTGCCCCGTGAGGAAAATAGGGGTTTCGCTGATATCTGAAGCTGCTGAAGGGTTGATTCTATGCGTACAGGTAGCGGGACATCGGCCCAACCAACATACCTATGTACTTAAACACATGTTCCCGCTTTGACGGTCACCTGCAGTGCAATGCAATTGCCTACTAATCATAAGCTGGATGACCGGAGAATTCGAGAGGCACCGGAATGTTGGTTTTTCTCGTATCTGAAACGTTGTTGGCAGGGTGCGAGCTACCTTTCCGGACACCCATGACTCAATCCTGCTCCTCTTCTCTGCAGGTTGGTGTGATGGAAACGGGAGATGCCCTCCATTGCCTATAAGCACTAATATCTTTCTGCTCGTCTCGTCTGGGCAAGTAGACCATGGATTATATAGATCCGAAAAAGGAAGACTTTGCCAAACCAGCTCACGTCAGAACCAACCCTAGGCCATGTTCCCAGGGTTGATTCAAGTTTACGGGGCAATTTGAAAGGGCTTCAACACTCCCTTTCGTCTCTTATCAAAATTGTTATGCAGATAACGATAGTAAGCACGTGGGCTGATAGGTATAAAGTGAGGCGCCACCTTTCATGGTAAAATAATTTAGCGGACCGTTTAGTAGTCACGTGCCTTCGCGTCCTTTGGCCGCGATTGCTTTGCCTTGGCGGCATGGTGGGGCCAATAATCTTTAAGAGATGCAGTCGCGTCTTCTGGTTGGGCTTTTTTTTATTCATACATTCGATAACCGTGGCGACTTTGCCGCCCACTTTGACAGACGACATCTTCAACTTTTCGTCTTACCTATAACAACTACATCATGACGTGAGGTTTCCTCAAACCCCGTCCCACGTAACAAAACTATCCCGCGGAATAACTCCCATGTGCTGCTAATATACATGAGACATGGCCACAGCCGTACAAGCCATGCAGAGTTCCGCAGCAACGTCCACCGGGCTTCAAACAGCCTCGAGTAGTGCGCTCGTTCTGGAATTCGTCTGTCTTTTTACCCACGATCTTCGCCGGAAACAGAAACGCTGGCAAGATGGACGACTCAAGTATCACACTTTCAACAAGCGGGTTATGGTTTATGATGAGCGCGGTAACTTTGTGGGGGATACCCACTGGCGCGAGGATTTCGAGTTCGGCGATGGCGAGGAGCTAGAGCTTGAAAGAGGCGGTACCATCGTCCAGGTCGCTGAATGTACCGGCAGCCGAGACCAAGACTTGTCCGAACTTATCGACAAGCGCGCCCAGGAGAAAATTCAGAGGCAATCTGCTGCTCTGGCTCGGCGACACCCCACGCTTGAGCCGGCCACGCCTCAGTCACCCCTGGCTGCTGCTGCCGCCGCTTCACCTCACTTCCAACTCCGTCATCGACATCTTCACCACTTGATTGGGGCGCCAACCGGCCATCATGGTCGCGCCCATATTCCGCCCGAGTCCCCTTACGAGCAAAGACGGCAGCAGTTGGAAGCGTTGCCGCAGGATGATACTAACCGTCCTTCCAAACGAAGAAAGAGGGAAGTGTCTCCCCCGAGCAAGAGCGGTTATGCGCAAAGTCTATTCGGCGCTACTTTGACTCTGTCCGGACGTCCCATGAGCTCTGCACCCGTGCGTCATAAGCCCGCGAAACCGGTCTCGGCTCAGGAAGTTGACCCATGTCCGACCTCATCCGATCAAAGCAATCGTGAGAGCGACACGGTATCAGCGCTCTCAGCTCCAAGAGCAGCTGCGCCGATGCCACGAGGTACCTCTGCGAGGCCCAACCTCTTGTCAAGTGTACCTCAGAGACCTCCAGAACTACCACCACGAAGAAGACCCCATCCACCACGATCTTCTTCTCCTATTCTGATCGAGGAAAGTCCAGAGCGAGACCGGTACCCTAGCGCTACTGATACTGCTGCTTCTAGGCTCTCGAAACCGAGTAAGGAGAACCGAGGATCTGATGGCAAGCAGCGTAATCCTCTGCAGACTGTCCCAGTGAACGAAATCCAGGCCCTCCTCGATTCCGCTAATCAACGGAGTAATGAAAGCACGGCGAAGCGTCGGTTGTTGAAAGATAAGTCTCTTAACAACGTCGCCAGGAGACGCGAAGAGCAAGAACAACAGCTGGAAGCTAGGCAATCAGAAGTGCGTGGGGACACAACAAATGGGAAGATCTCAGATCTCGATCAAATACAATCGAAAGCGCTGGCATCGCGCGCATTACCAAAGGATCACATTGTAGACAAGATGGCAAGAGAGGATCTCGACGCTCAGGTCCTCGTGGAGAAGTCTAGAACGGAGTTGCGCATCAAGCCAAGGAAGAAACCAGGCTTGTTGATGCTTTCTGAGAGAACGGCGGGAACTAAAGCGTCATTGAAATCAAGATCAATTTCGGCCAGGAACATATTGGACGACTCTTCTATCTCATCTGACGCGTTCGGAGACACCAACAACAATAGGGGCAAATCCGAGCGTATAACTTCCGAAAACTCCGGTGGTAGAGAAAAGGCCCGGCAGAATCGCCCAGATAACAAACGCGAAACCACACCCCTACAGGTGTCCCAGATGGAACAAGTCGTACGTATTGACGATGATCCTCCAGAAGCCGCACAGAAAGACCACCCTGGCTGTGACTTGTCGGAAAGCGGGTCGAAATCTCGTGAGAGAGCCTCGAAAAGGCGTCGGCGAGGAAGAAAGGCTGTTGTCTCATCTCCACTACACGAGACCGACGATGAGGAGGTGGTGGGGAAGGTGGTAGAGAATTTGGACGACGATCTATTCGAAACGATGGAGACGACGCCGACACGCAGAGTTTCTAGGAAGAAGCGACCGGAAGCCCCGTCACACGAAGATCGAGACACCCTCCAGCTAGACATCTCTAGTTCGCCAGTAGCGAGAAAGCGAAGACCCAGAAGGACAAGAAATCCAGGTACAGCTAACACAGAGGATGCTCTTGTCGAAGAAACTAACACGAGTCGGCCCGAGGCTCGAGACGAGGAGGAGTCTGACCTGTCAGAAGAAGTCACTGCACCTCGGTTAGCTAAGATAAAGAAGAGCATACGCAGTAGAGAGCTCATTGGCTTCATTTTCGACCATGACAACGATGAAGAGGAGGGAGACGGCAGAGAAATTGAAGTTACGGCAGAAGACAGGCCGAATCCATCGCGAACCTCCCAGCAGAACCCTACAACAATGTATCCACCAGTCGCTGCAAATACAGTGGAGCCACAGAGGCCCGTAGCGGCTGGACCGTTTCAGGAGATTGCCCAGCCGGATGTCAACCCAGATAAATTTGTGCACGCCATCTCAGAGGATACGAATCCAGAGCAGTTACCAGAAAAGATTCGTGAGCAGTTGGACTACGGTGAGAAGGATCAGAAACCAGTCTCTACGCCGCATGCAGTCGTCGCCGGGAGTCGCGACGTTGAAGAAAGTCGAGATGCGCCCGAGCCACAACTTCCACTTCCCTTGGCTGCACCTCAGAATCCAAACTCCCCTCAGGGTAATATTTCGGAGTCGGAGCCAGGTGCGCAGCAAACTGTATCAGCGGACGTGGGCCCGACTGGGCCTCAGCCTCCTATCGTTTCAAGCCCTCCACAACAGCAGGGCTACCCACGGATCGACAGGCCGAATTCGAGTACAGCCGCACAGCAGTCTACAACTGATGTGGCAGAAGCGAAAATATCAAAGCTGATAGCGGCTCGAAGGATTACTAACCCAGCCACGAGGGGAAGGAAGGCTGCCAGGCCAGCGGACGCGGCTGGCCAGCTTCCCCGATGTCCCCTACCATCAGAAACGACAAGCACGAGTTTCACTAAGCCTTCGAATGCAAAAAGGTTGGCCGAACCTGGGAATCAGGCGACAGGAGCTGCTAAGCCGCTTCCTGGATTTGCAAGAGCGAATGGAGGGCCGTGGAGCCGAGAGGCATTTGACTTGTTTGAATTCAGGCGACCTATATGAGACGACGCCCGGGTCGGGCAAGCCAGCTACTTTGTAAAACCATTGAACATTGCGGACGTTAGGTCTACTCCGCCTCAAAACCCACCCTCATCACGGGAATGGGAGCTGGTCCGAGCGGGGCTTGACCGACAACTAGTTGCTTGCTGAAAAACGACTGCGTATCATTGCGGAAAGACGCATCAATAGATGGTTGGGGCGGACTGTAGGCTCCTCAATACACATGACTTGGAAAATATAGAACAGCTCAAATAGTTGCAGTGCCTGTCGCTCATTGGTCGTCTGTGTAGGTAGCTGTGAACATTTTTGTCATGGCAGTACTCCTCTGGCCGACGTTGCAGGCGGCCGAAGTCGGTCCAAGCACAACCCCGCATCTACCCTCTGGCAACTCGACAAAACACCTCCCAAACCCTCGTCCCTTCTACGTCGTCAAAATTCCTCTTCACATGACGCCCAGGGTTCTATTCACCGAAGGTTGGGCGTATTTGGCCTCAAATGCGAACAGGGCGACAGAAGCTACTGTAATGTTTTCTTTTTCATTCCATCGCCCATGCTTTCTAATGCTGCCTTACAACAATACGGCCTGGAGCTTCTCTATACGCGATCCGTCGCTTGCAATTCTAGCCCCCATTGGTCGGTTTGTATACTTCTAGACGTATTCTTTTCGTTTTGGCAGCGCACAATGGGGTGGGGTGCAAGGCAGGTAGGGTGTGCGCATCTCACTTTGGCCGCGAGCTAAAGACAGAAAGCAGGCAACCCCCCAAAAATGGGTGAGTAGGCGATCTGCCTTGCGAGCCTCGAGTATTGTGACAAGTACACCACGAGTTGGGTTGTTGTTTCCTTAAGTCACACTCATAATATTTCGCTGCCTTATTCTGTCTTTTAACCCTCTTTCCTAACCCTTCACCCGGATTGTCTTGCTTGTGCTTTTCACACTGTTCTATCTCTTCTGAGTATAGTGTACTTCCATTCTCGACAGCTGCCTGAGCACTCCATCTCGCCGTAGGCAAACTGCTGTCCCAGGCTATTATCAGCAAGGCTCTATGGTTTATGAATGACTGCGGTCCCTGCGCCCTCTAGTTATCCAACATGCAGCAATATCAAGGTGACGAGTGGTATGAGGTTCCACATCGTACCCCGTCGACGTCTCGCAGCTCCAGGAGTCATATTCCCTTTAAGATTGTGATAGATCCAGATGAAGAGACTCAAAGGATATACAACCAGATCAGAGAGGAACAGGAGCGCCATAATCCCCACAACTATGTCGCAGTTCACGCAAATGAAGACCTGCTTAGTCCCGCCACGGCTGCCACCATGACTAGAAGCTTCACTAATGGAAGCTGTGCCAGTTCCAGCGGCTCCTACTCTGGGGATCCGCAAGCATCGCCCGCCCAGGACTCGGTCGTGACGAATAATGGCCAGGGAAAAAAGCCTCGCGGCAAGAGGCGCCGACCGCTCGATGAGAAAACTAGGTTAGCGACTGCTGTCAAGCGAAAACTGAAGCTCCCATGCGAAAGGCACCGGAAGAGGAAAACAACAGTAAGGGCGCTGGCTACAACCATACTGTTTCGACCTGTTCTTCTAACCTTTGTCAGTGCGATTGCTATGACTTTAGCAAGCTAGAAGCAGGCTACCTTAAGAGGCACGACCCTGAGACACAAGCGCACCGCCAACCACGATCTAGGCCTAGACCACAGTTAGCGCCGACGGGCTCAAGTACCTTCGGTCAGCCTGTGGAACACCATATTTTCGGTACAGGTGGAGTCGCCGAGACCGACTCGTCGGTTCCCAACGACGACTTAGAGTCCACAGATATCCTCCAGTCGCCGTCCGCCGCCCCCCAGAATATTCAGCACTTGGTCAACCAGTTCAATACCGATACGATATATCTAAACCGGCAACTAGTACAGGACTCCATCGGACAGCCGTACTATCCAGGCACGACCGTGGCGTCATCTTCAACATTGGGACAGCTACAGCCATCTCAGCAAGAAACTATGCGCCCGGTAATCCCCATAGGGAGCCAGAGGCTGGGCCTGTCTACTTCAGGACCCTGGCAGTGCGAATACAAATCGCCACAGATCGCGAATGCGGAGTCGTACTCGTACTTGACTGCTGGATCACCGCTCGACGTCGAGGATAGCTGCGGGTGGACAGGTCAGTTTGACGAGCTCGCCGCGCACTTCATGACTGCGCACCATGCCTTCCAAGAGGCAGAACCCGAGGGGCAATGGTCACTGTGCTTGGCGTGTAACAGGTTCTATCCTGGCTGGAATAACCCCTCCGGATGCCCAACTAACGGTTGTTCTGCATACGGTTCCCCCTTGCAACAATGGTATTACGGCTCTACGACAGATGAATCGGTGGAAGAGGTGGAGTCCCTATTATCAGGCTACTCAGAGAGCGGATTCTCTTCTGATATGCGCGGCGATGGTGGTTGGAATGGCTACGCGCGGGGTCCCGGAGGTGCAAATGGAGGGAGTAGTGCTGCCGGCGATGGACTGTACGGGGGATGGGGGCCGTTTTCCTCCGGTGGCGGTGGATATTACCAATACCAGCACCGCCGGTGTGGGCTCGACACCGACGATGATTTCGCGCCGTGCGCCCGCCATGCCGAAGCAGGTCGCCGGGCGACGCACCGAAGTTGCGGCAAGAGCGGAAGTGCGGATGCGGGTGCTTGTCCCTTCCTCCCCTGCTGCTGCAAGGCTGTGCAGTGTAGCCCCCTCCAACGGCTTCTGGCTTCCCGTCTCCTGCTGAATAGCTGCCGCCGTCTGCTCCTCCTCGTCCTAGTACATTGCGTCGCGACCGTCGTCGTCCTCCTCGCCCTCGCCTCAAATTTGACGTACTCGAGAGACGCGGACGTCGCCTGCTGGCTGCCCGCCGGCGCGCTGGTACTCGGATTCGTGGTGACGTGGATCCTCAAGGGGTTCAAGACGGGCAGCGGACTCTGCGTCGAAGCGCGGAGGGCGTTGATTCCCACCGGGACCTGATCAATCCGTCGGTCTCAATGGCAGCTCGCTGTATCTGCCATATCCGGCTCTTGATCCCTGCCATGTGTGTGTCGCGTCACGACTGATGGGCTATGTGTTTTGGAAAGGAGTTTATCGTGGATATCTGCCGTTTTCTGTTTGTGTTGTACCCTGGGGGAATTTCACTAGCAGGGAAGGCTATGGGGGGGTTTTTTTTTTTGGGCGGACCTTCTTGCTTGGGAATGGGCGAGGCGATATATCCATGGTTAGTTGGTCGGGTGGTGCGGTATTCGTGTGGCCTTTGTACTTTGCGTTGATACCCTCTCTCTTCACATAATTATATTTGTTATTTAGGGTTAATGAGTATATCCTTTCCCTTCTGTGTATATCGTCTTGCCGGTCTCGTCCGGTTATGGGGCAGCTGAATCGGATTTGATGTGTGATTCGAGGGTATGAGGGGATATGGCGTAGGCGAGTGAATGGACTATCTCGCTAGGTCTGGGGATTTTAGGGGAACACTCGAGGTATGCTTGCTTGCTTGCTAGTTCTCGATGGGACGTGGTGTTGGGTTACTGGCTGGCATCTCGTCGGTGGGCGGTTCTCGTTGGTGGGTGTGACGTCCCATGAGTTTTGTACAGAGGTATATAAAATAGAGTATAGAGACCAGCATGCCACGTAGAGCCCAGCACTATCATGGCAGTCTATGGCTTAGCATTAGTAACAGCGTGCTAGCTACCCACCTACTACCGACCTCTGTAGAGCATATAGGTAGGTAGGCCTCCTTGCCCCTCCAGTTCGCGCCCGCGCACCCTGCATCCTTGCTCCGGCCTAGAGTGCTTATATCTCTTGTGTTCTTCCAGCTCCCGTACCCTAATTTAGAGTTGCCGCTGCTGCAGGGCGCCGGGCAGCTACTTACATAGGGGAGCTACTTACATAGGGGAGCTACTTACATAGGGGAGCTACTTACATAGGGGAGCTCAAACAGCCAGGCGCGTGCGTGCGAACTCGCCCTTGGTGGTCTTGTCCCCAGAAACCAAAGACAGGAGGCAGTCGGTCGCTTCCAGATGGCGATTCTGTGGGGGGTTAGACGAAATGTCGGGGTTACGGTACCCCCCCCCGCCTTGGGAGTTACTAATAGCTACATGTAGAGCTGGAGTTTTGTCCCCCTTTTATTGGTGGGTGTTCTCGCGGGTGACTCAAAAAAGCTTATACTACCGGTGGTGGCTTGGCTACCTAGGATTTATGGTTGCGGCTGGCAACCCCGTTTTCAGGCTCGGCGTTGCGGCAGATATCTGCTTGATCCAGCCCGTCTTCACAAGGGCTGCTATTCCAAGGCCATTGTGGATAGCGAAGGATCTCGAGCACCGCGAAATTCCATTGAGCGCCAGCATGCTGAAGACATCTTGTACTGAGTAAGCCCCGATAACCCGCGGGTGGATCGAGGCAGAGACACAGCCATGACCGATCGGGGACTTTCGACCAGAGCGGGTCTGACTCATCATGGATTGTCCAATCAAACTCTCGCCGAAAGTTGATGCCTCAGTCATCTCTGCATGCGTTATGCAGATCCTTGAGATGGTACTTTAAGGCTGAGAATGTTAGTGTTTATATAGTGGACACCGCTTGACATTATCGCTTGGCATTGACGGTACTTAGATCGGCTATTAGGACTTCCCGGCTCCATAACGGCGTTCTCTCCATTGGCTGGCTTCAGCCCCACCTCCAGACCAGGTTAAACCGCTTTTGCTCGCCGTGAACTTCGATTGACCGGGGGGGTTTTCTGAACGAGGCTTTGCAGCTGGTGTTTCCCCCATTGAGGCCTCAGTCGGAAAGTCAAATATCGCTCTGTGACTCCCTCCCCGAGCTTCGAGCTGTTCTCTTCTCTTCTCTCCCGTCTTCTACTTTGGTCATCGTGAACGACAGTTTATCTCGTTTCGAGACCTCACTGCTATACCCCCCAGTCAGGCATTGTTGTCAAGGGCTCCTGACGCTCGACAAGGTCTCTGTGGGTTCTGTTTGTCTTGATTGCTGACAATCACTACTACCACCACCACCCCCCCTTTCGTCAGCTAGTATAACCTATACACTCGTTACGGCCATCCCCATATCAGCCGTCTAGCTGAGCACTAATAGCTTCGTCTATAACCCTTTCTCATTAACGTATATATTCCGCAAGTCTTCCGAGTTGGCTTCCGCGGATCTCTATATAATTCGGTGTCGGCCGAGGCATTGGCCCCTTGCGACAGCAGCACAAAGCAAGGTGAGAACGAACGGCCACTAGAGCGGCATGGTGACGGAAATTGACAACTGTTCCAGAATCAACTAATTGGAACAATCTCATTAATAACAAATATCTGCGAGACGTCGTATACTATAGCGGCTCCGTTAGCTTATCTAATTACATCTTAACAACGACCGTCGAATCGTTCACAGTGGATTCCTTCAACTACAACCCCGCCATTCGCATCACTGGAACCATGTCATCCTTCCAGAGTAACAACAACCTGATGGGCTTCTCGGTCCATCAGCCCTCGGTTGGAGCCGCTTTGCAGTTCTTCCCTCCGATGGGCTCTAAGGAATTGGATCAGATGATCGACGCTTATGTCCCTGGAAATGCCTCAATCCTGGACAAGCGCACTGTTGTGACCTGTGAGTTCGTGCAACACAGCATCGCGACCGGCGAGCTGTTCAAGTTCTTCCTGGTCTACCCGTCCTCTGTGTCCGAATCATTCGACTCTCCCGCCAGCCTGCAGGATTCAGGCTACGGCTCTTTCAACACATCGCCCGTCATGTCGGAGGGCCAATGGGCCAGTATCGCCTCGTCCTCGAGATCAAAACCCCGGTCTCCGTCCAAGAAGGCGACTGCTTCCGACTTCTCCCACATGCCAGGTATGAAGATCATGACCAAGGATGGCGTAGACGTCACAAATTCAGCATCGCGTGGCTGCAAGACCAAGGAGCAGCGCGACCACGCCCACCTGATGCGAATCATCAAGGCGTGTGAGTCTTGCCGCAAGAGGAAGGTCCGTTGCGACCCCAGCCACAAGAAGCGATCGTCGTCTCAATCCCAATCCCCGGAGCCGAAGTCGCATAAGAAGGTAAAGAAGGCATCAATAGCTCCGAAGGCGGCGACCCCTCAAATGTGCGCTTCCGACCAGACCACGGTCTTCACATCAGCTTCATTCGCCGGCTCACATAATCCACCGCCGGAGGTAAATGACACCCCGGAGTGGATGTCTTCCTTTGACTCTTTTATTCCAACGGACGAGATCGACATCTTTTCTGAGATGGAGAACTGGGACCAGTTCATCAACTACGGCGACGAATCGACTGCGGTACAACAAGACTGCAACTTCAACGTGCATCACTTCTCGCCCACGGCATCCTCCACTAACTCGACTTCGCCATCGCAACCACTTACTCCCGCTACCCGGGGACTCAGCTCGGATGAATTCGAGTTCACATCAGCCAGCGACTTTGCTTTCGACAACGGCGTGGCCTATGCAGGCGCCTTTGCGAGCGGAGAGATTGCGCCGACACTGCCGTACCTCAACCCTGGCGGCATCGAAGGTGGCACCAACTATCTCGACTTCAACCTCTACTCGCCTGGCTCGACCTCTGATGAGGATCTTGGCTTCTCCAAGGAAATCGCGGCGGCTTCGCCTCAGCAGGAGAGCTTTGATCGTCTTGGCGGCGACGAGAATGATGGCTCATATGAGCGTGTCAGCGACTATAGACATAGGAGTGAGCTCAATGACCGCCTGCCCAATGCCGGCCAATCTACGAAGTCAATCCGGCAGTCTTCCGCTGCGGGAGATCGTCAAGTCTCGCTGTTCTCCGGACAGGAAATGATACCCATACCAGGCTCATTGCATGACCAGTCTCGATCGAGTCGGCAGTCAGCAGCGGATGCTACTCGAGGCACCGGCCTTGCCGGGGTGGACAATCAGCATGTTCCCGCGGGCAACAAGCCTCAACCGCCCCTGATTCCACCACGGGATCCCAATAAACCTCACTCGCCACCAGGCGAAACCGTCGGCAATTCAAGACCAATCCATCAAAGATCAATCCATGAAAGAACAATCCATCAGGTATTGGCAGAGTCTCACACTACACAGAATAGCCAATCGAGAATAGCATGTCGAGCCAATCTTCAGGCCTCTGCTACTTCGAGTCGCACGTTGCTAACGACGGAGACTCGTAAGACTATGAGCGGCGAATCCTCAGTGACCCCGGCAGTTGATGTCACGGATGATCCGACGCATGTCCGCGAGCGTCATATGCCTTCTGTTGCGCTTAAGTCCAACTCATTGCAGACTTCGACGGCCCTACCAGAGCAGGGCAACCTTGTCTCTCGTCGTAGACGATCTTCAGGGAGAAGTTCAACTCGTGCAGACTTACCGCGTATCAGTCGTTCGACGAGTGCTGAAGCTACTAGTCTCTCGACGAGTGCTGAAGCTACCAGTCTCTCTTCTTCAGCCAGAACCTACAGTACCAGGTCCTCAGCCAAGCAAGGAAGATTCCTATTGGCGAAAATCGCCAATACTAGACTATCCAGCGCCCATGCCAGGCGTGCAGAACTTAGAGACGATGCCCATGGTGCCGGCTTTGCTGGCATTCAGTACACCAGCTACAATGTTGCTGCAGGTAAATGCAGCGACAAGACTCCAACGGGTCTTGTCGCTGCATTTACCTACAGCGAGAAGACCCGTTGCGAGAATACGGGTCTTCTCGCTGCGTTTAGACTGCATGCAACACATTCCGCTGCTAGCCAAGGCACTTCTCTGATGTCAACTGCGGGCCTGTATAAGTCCAAACAGCGCTCCTTTTTGGGAGGTGAAGAATCGCGAAACGCACTCCACCGACCAGACCGTGCCGAGATTGCAGTCTTTATCTGTCTCACTGCTCTCGCGCTCTTCTCGAGGACCGCGGCACCAACCACTGTTGGCACCATGTTCGTCATTGCAGCGCTCGTAGGGCTGTGGCGACAGACTTCTCGTTGTGCAAATAAACTGGACCTATCTGCGCAACCTCTTTCCTTCGCAGGACAGTTCACCGTCGGGTCGACCGGGGTCAGATCTTGTATATCTGATACTCTTCAAAGGTTCTCTCACTTCCGATGTGTCATGGGCGGAGCCCTATTTTCTCAGCCATCTGTCCGCAAAGGCCGACGCTCCTGGACGGGGCTATCCAAGGCCTATGGTTCGGGCACATATAACATGGGATAGGACTTACGGCTGATGCAAGAGTCAGCGGCGCGGTCATAGCACATAGTTTCATTAGTTCGAGATACCCGTTGTAGAGTAGTTGGCATTGAAGCGGTGGTAGCTTGCGGAAGAGGAAAGACATGCGTTAGTCGGGAGTCGGTCCAGCTGACTGATAGTGAGCTCTGGGCAGTGCTCTTCTACCCCTTGGACCTTAGCTTACTTGGACATATATCTATCAATACGACTCCTGGACTTTTTTTATTAACTCTAACTTGCCTTGTCGAGGTGTAATTTGGTTGATGCATAAGTCCTTGAATGCACTACATAGGCTGCGTATTTGACGTCGCTGAATAAGCGGGACGGCCATACCGAAATCATGAAGGAGGCGACTGACTCCTATTTGTTGTGGCATAATTTACTTGCTTAAGTAACAGGTCTTTTTTTGGCTCTCTTAAGTGCATATTGCCCGTATATTTTCTAAGCCTATTAAGGCAAGGTAATACCTTGCAGCTGAATAGTGTGGGGGATCGACCGGTTCTTCGTCAAGCGGCGCCGCCCCTGCATTGGCTGAGTAAAATTTACTACAGTATGTAACGGCCTGAGAAAAATCTCAGCTGCCAATTCAGCCATTCACCTTTGATATCCAATTCAGCCCTCCTTCACCCCTCCTTCACCTTGGAATGACCTGCAGTCTTCTTCTCCCTCACCTCTCGTCCAACCGCGTGGCTTCTGTTTCGATCTCTTAAAGGACATATCGAATGGATACTTGGTTCGAGCTCATCGAGATCACCGCTTGGCGTCATAGGCTCAAGATGCAGAGGTGATGGATGTATGGGTGAAAGAAGGTGTTCGTTCTAGTACCACCAACGAACTCCCAACCGCATATCGAATAACAGCTGCTTAGTCAAACAACTGTAGTCACGTGCTCATTTTTCATCTTGTCTACCTATGGTGACTCTTCACCTTACAGGTTGTTTTATTGGTTAGGGGATAGAAAGTGTATAATAGGCATCGTACAATATCCGCTGGTTTGGGGAAGGAGCGGGAAACTGGAAACAATGGCGGGACACGAGATCTCAGGTTACATCTCGAACCTTTGGCAGGCGCTGTTTGCGTCCTTCATCCAAGTGTTCGCCCGTATCTTTCGCTTCACCAAAACAAGAAACGACCCCACGCCTACACAAAAACAACAACCGCGTATTCCATGTAATAACGAGGGTCCCTCTACACCATACTCCCTCGACCCAAACACTACTACTACTACTACCACTACTACTACTGCTACTGCTGCTGCTGCTGCTGCTACTACTACTACTACTACTCCTGCCCACAATCACAGCCTCCCCCACCAGCAGCAACACCACAGCGACGACCAGGAATTTGATAACGAGAGCGGCGGTGCTGCATCCGAGGACGAAGAAACTATGCCTCCCTCTAAGAAACGTGGAGCCCAGAAGCGCGGTGGCGCTAATGCTAATGGCAAATCCAATGGACATGGACCTGGATCCGGACAGGGACCGAATAGACCGGGCAGCGGTTCTGCATCTACTACTGGCCAGCGGCAAATTGACAAGGGAGACAATACCGCTAGCCCTAGACCACCTTCTAGTGCTACTAGTCAACGGGCCGCACCACAGCGTCCGGTTTCTAACCAGATCCCAGTCCCGGCTGTTGCCGCTCCCGCCACCAACCAACGTGACACCAAGCCTAACAACCAACCCGATTCCCAGAGACAGGACGAAGCCAGACGAGGGGGCGCCAGAAACCGCCGCCGATCCTCCCCCACCAAACAGGCCGTCGACGACAAGAAGGAAAATATCGCGCCTTCCAAGGACGTAGCCCAGACCGCTAATTCTCAACACCCGGCCCTAACACCCCTTGCCGCAAGTGGGAGCAAGGCTCTACCGCAGAAACCGGGTACCCACAGCGTTACCGGCCATGGTGTCCCGGTCTCGGCAAACCAGCCCAAGAATCAAGAGAACATGCCCCCTAACGTCCAGGTCGACCAGCTCCGTACCGCCATCGACGGTCTCACTTTTGACGAGACGCCTGCACCGGCCCAGGCTCCTGCTCCGGGTTCCGCTGACACCGCTGGCGGCACTGACACCTCGCCGCTGCCGGTTCCCGTCGTAGTGACGCACCCTCTCTTGAACAAGCAGTCTGCGCCCAAGACTAACTTTCCTCCTCCTGCCCTGCCGGGCCTCATTGAGCCCAAGACGGAGGAGGAGCGGAAGGAGCGGGAGTATCACCTCAAGTTCATGCGCGAGGCTCTCAACATGGTAAGTTTTTTGATCTCAATACATCTTGATTCTCTTTTCCGTTCTTTAAGGTGGTACCTTACCGCCCTTTCATTACACTGTGTATCCTGTATGCTATTACTCATGTCGGTCAACTACGCTTGCCCATAGCCCTTCTATCCCATCGTCCGTGACTGCTGCACGGTTTAATGCCAGGTTTCACGTGGAGATAGCTAGCTCCACGGTGCCGTCCCTCTCGCACCTATGGATATCGTCACCACCGTTACACATGTATTGAACTTCGAATTGAACGACTCGCTAACACTCGATAGGGCCAACTCGCTCTGAACACCAATGAGACCCCCGTCGGCTGCGTCCTCGTCTACCACGGCAGGATCATCGCCAAAGGTATGAATGCTACCAACGTGACCCGCAATGGTACTCGCCATGCTGAGTTTATGGCCTTGTCCGCCTTGTTCTCACGGAGGGAGCGAGGCGACGTCGAGGACGTTAACAACAACCCAGCCTTGGACGATGCCTGCTGGGGTGATGTGGATCCCAGCGACGGACACATCTTTCCTTACGGGCAGAAGCTGCACCCAGCCCCTGTGGTCGACCGCGCCATTATAAACGAGTGTGTCCTATACGTCACTGTCGAGCCCTGCGTCATGTGCGCTTCCCTTCTTCGCCAGTTAGGCATCCAGAAAGTCTACTTCGGCGCCGTGAATGACAAGTTTGGTGGAACTGGTGGCGTGTTCAGAATCCATCTTAACTCTAAAGCGGTATCCAAGCCGGATAATCGACCATACCAGAATGGCTACGGCCCTCAAGACGTTGGACGCATCGTCAGAGGCAGAGTTGGCCCGGTCCAACGCGACGAAGAAGATGGTGATGGTGGCAATGTCGAACGCGGCTATTCTGTCGAGGGAGGTTACCTCCGTGATGATGCAGTCTCTTTGCTGCGCCGATTCTACGTCCAGGAGAACGGACGAGGTAAGTCCTCATCGTGATATCGAACCACAGGGCCGGCTGACTCAAGACTTCGCAGCCCCACAGCCGCGCAAGAAAGAAGGCAGAGCTGCGCGCTTGTTTGCTATCGAGGCCGCGGCGAAGGGCGGCAGCGGTTCCGAGGTGTCTGATACCGCCACCCTTCCCGATACCGGATCCGACTCCGCTGGTCGTGCCCAGGCGCAATCCTGACGCCTTTCATTCCCCTTTCAACATCTCCTACATCGTGTTATGCCCCGTTATGCCCTGACGAACACTACACGAAATGCATTGTACATTACATAGATTACTGCATCAGCGTTTACGAATTTGCATGGATACGGAAACCCGGAGTTCGGCAGTTGCAAGTTTCGGTGGAGATACCATTGTTAAGGGAGGGAGGGGCATTCGGAGACGACGTCATCGCGAGGGTTACCAAGCAAAGTGTGTCCTTCTCCAGGAAACCTCGGGCCCGCGATGAATGAAGACTGGCCTTTCTACCCGCGCGTGTTGGCCAGGGACGGTGTTGACATCGACTACGTGTTACCTAAGCATAGTTTTTCCTGCTAATACCGATCATTGCATTCTGAAACGCCTGTAGGCACCAGCTTCGTCGTGGGGTGCTTGCGTGTTGGTGCGTAAGCTCGATGTGATATGTTTTAGGTGGTGCTTTACACTTTATGTGTACTTCGCTCAAGTACATGCTGCCTCTTTCTCCGCGTGATCTAGTAAACGTAATAGATCTAGTGTTGATCGGTTTCTTCTCCCTACGTAAGCTACTTAATTACGGACAGAACCGCGGAAGATCCATCCTGAACCGGACAGACAGCGAAACGCTTTTAAGTTCTAGGATTCCAGAGCTGCGGGCCTGGATGGATAAAGACACGAACAGTAGTGCGGCTCCCCAGGCATTTGTTGGCTACCTCGCCTCACTCAACTCACCCTGCCCGTGGTTCGCAGAGGGCTATTATACATACCTACGTACCTACGTGGCTAATTATTTTCGCTGTGATTATGAGCTACCTACTAACGGGACGTCCTTGGTAATATATGGGCTATTAATAGAACCCCGAAATAAAGACCAACAGAAGCGGGTATGGTGGGCTGTAGTGGTACCATGGTTTCCGGAGGGGCGCCTGGTAAAGCAATTGGCTTCCGCTAAGAAAGATTGGCTGAATAAGACGCGATGTGTCGGGCTTGAAAGACTGGCGGCGCTGCGCTCGCTCCAGGAGACTGACTGGGCCGGGTGGAATCGCGCGGGTGGAGCTTTTTCTTTTCTCTTGGGCCCTTTTTTTTTTTTCCCCCGTCTCCCTCGCAGTTTCTTTTCTGTTTTGTCTTTGGTCTCTTTTCCGCTTTCCCTCTTCTCGTATTGCTTCCCCGCCAAAGACCGGGACGGACCCGCCCATTCTGGCCCTCGATGGAACCCTGACGGGACTCCCTCTCGCTAGGGTTGTATATGTGCAGGTATTAAAGAGTTCGAGTGGTGTTGGTTCCGCCGCTTTCTGATTGCGGTGGCGCCGGCGAGGTTCGGGCCTGAAGGCACGGGTTTTGTTTATGATTTCTCCCTGATGACCGCTTGCTTGGTTGGAATATATGGCTCGGAGGTGAGAGGAGGGTAACATTGGGATGGGGTGGAAGTGGAGAGGAGCGACGAGGTCAGCGGAACGTCGCCGCGCTTCGGAGAGGAGTGGTTGAAGCTCGTATGTATGGTATGTACGAAGGTAAGTAAGTGGCTCTTTGCTGGACGGGGTTTATGAGGGAACAGTCGATTTTTGACGTATAGGGGTCAAGCTTGGTTTTGATGACTTCTATTTCTTTTCGGGCGAGAGAACGGTCAAAGGATAGTGTCGGAACCCCCTTCTCAAGCAGGTAGAACTCTGAGGGGATGTCTTCCTGATTACAAACTTTCTACGTCGATCGTGACTTTGGTAATATCGACGTATGAAACGATAAGGCGCTTCTTAAGCCCTGATTCTAAGGAAATTCCTCCGAGTAATGGTACGAACCGTAGGATTCTTACTTCTTCGGTCATATGAGCGTTTAACAGCACGTTCGGGGTGAGTGGGTAGGAGCTGCTAGAACTGCGTAAGATGTACAGGATCGGTCGAGTTGTATATGTCTATTTAAAAGGAAATATTCTGGTTGGTTTGAAGCACCGCTCACTATTCGCCTCAGCTAGCTTAAGCCGTCGGGGAAGCCATATTCGTGCCTCTCCTATTCTTCTTCGAAGTGATTCATAAGGGGCATTTTACTGATTCACCATCCCTGAAGACTCAGCATATTACGCAGCCCCCTTAATCTCGCCCCGGACTCCCTCCCGCCCGCCGGCAGCTTGAGATTGCCATAGCTGCGGTAGCTATAGCATGTGTGAGCGATGCCACCGGCGGAAAACGCTAGACCTGGCCCAATATGCCCACGCGTCGAGTAGATTCGGGCTTCTTGATAGTGAAAAATGATCCCCTGGAAGGGCTTTCGGGCTAGCGTACTTGGAATATCGGAGAACGCTACACTCTATACTCTAGATGGGGCCGGAAGGGCGGGGGGGTTGTGTACGTGGGGGAACGCGTGTATGCCTGACCTCGCGGAAGGATACTGTGGGCTGCGGGGCGCGAGACGGCTTATGTCAAGGACGAAGCGTACTCCCCAAGGAGTCTCTTCAGTGTCTACGCGCCGGTATTAACCAGAAAGAGGCTGAAAAGACATGCTACGCTCAGGATATCATGAATAATTACAGGAGACACTCACTGCTCAAATTGAGCATGGTAGCGGACGTACTCATCCTATGCGCCACGCTGGCTCTATGAGATCTAGTAGTGTCCCCCCATAGTGGGGCTTCACATCTCCGGCACTATAGATCTGACAGGCTCCCTACCTTACAAGATACTTTTTCAAACGGGGAGAGCATCCCCGGTACGCCTCTGATCTGAGGGGTCCAGGGTCGCTCGCCGATCGGTCCGCGAGGTCCATAGTCGAGCGCTATGCGGTGTGCAGATATCCTAGGATCGTGACCGTTCATAGCCCTGTGTCCATAAAGGGGCCGCGGGGCACTGGTGAGCCCCCCGGGGGCGGCCAGCGACAAGGGATTCCTCTCCGCTTACAGCCAGAGGCTTGAGTATCCGCATGGGCTCTTGAAAGGCCCTCCTAGAGGTCTAGACACCTCCGTCGTGTCGTCATAATCCGCGTCCGCGGATGGTGATATCCTGGCGGCGGCCACCCGCACCGCCCGCCTCTGGTTGACCCGTCAGTGAAGCCAGACCCGATGATGTGATCAGAGCGAAAGGGGCGGAGAGGCGGTTTTGATGGGTATGGATCTCCCGGCACCTGTCGCAGATGGGATCCCTGTGTGGTCGGGATGAGAACCATGTTCCCTTAGTCAAAGCTGTTCGGGCCTCGCGCCCGTACGGCACCCGTAAGTCTTTGCGAGAAATTGTGTACGTACATAGCCAGGGTCCTACAACCCATAGCTACCCCTAGTCGAGTCTCTGAGAGTGCCTGCAGGGCAAAGACCATGTGTGCTTGAATACTGACCAGTTGGTCGGCGCTTGAGGGGTGTCAGACTCCCTTGCCGAGGGGCAGACGCGATACCGCTGCAAAAGGCGGCGTGAGGTGGGTCATCGCTGATAGCCTCTCGACCGCCGGCGTTCTGGCATGAAGTTGTCGTTCCCCAAGAGTAGCTCCTAGTTTGGACATCCAGATCAAACCGAGTCGTTGATCGTGCCTGCTAATGGCAGTGATAGTATCACCTGATATTTCCTTGATTGGTGTAAATTGGCTTGCTCGTCCAACTTGTTGGGCATAGTCGGCATGCTATTCATCTGTTAGCTATGTCTGCACTTGTCTCCTAATCGGAGATGGTGATCAAGCAGGGTTTGATTAACTAGCAGCTCGAGGCAGGCTTCTCTGTGAACGGGATTTTGTGGTGTAGCGAACTCTGTTGATACGGACAAGTTGACCCCTGGTCTGAGACAAATCCGGCTGCACGGCAGTCCAGTGAGGGAATCAGTTCGGCTCATAGGTGTTCTATACAGGGTGAAGCCTCTGCGAAGTATTATGTGCTCAAGAGTGTCTACTGGTGTTCCGGCGTGGGAGCTGTGTGCATTTATTAACCGTAGGCCGTGATAGCATGCTGCCATACAGCCTCCTGAGGGGCGCATGGCGGGCCGAGGTACTCTGCTGAACGGATCGCCAGTGATCAGACCTCATGGCGTACATGTGATGGATAGGACGTATCCGCTGAGTCTGTGGCTGGGATCCGTGTTCAGATGGACATTCGTCCCCTCTGCGATGTGCCCTGATGGCCAAATACCTTGACCGTTTATGGGCACGCCTAAGTATAGATGGAAGGAGATCCTCCACTCTGTGGCCCTCTACCTTGACGTCCTAACTCATCTCGAGTTCTTACTCTACTGGTTGTCTGTCAAGTGGCCCAGACAGTTCGACACGGTTATGCTACGGCAGAGACACATAGTTTGGGGACTGCCGGTGGCCTGTCGGAACATGTGGTTTGATCGGAAAATAAATTCCACGGGTCCACGTCTCTGTTCCTCTGGCGAGCGACAGGACGGTATACCATCGTCGGAGAGAAAGTTGTGCCACAGAGGGCGCGTCGGGCATGTTAGGCGCAGGGAGCCCTTACTGCCCCCTGCGCCGGCACTCCGGATGTGATACCCGCGGCTGGGCTTCTCAGTTCAAGTTCTCAGCTGTAATCGCGCAACCTCGTGACTCGATGCATGTATAAGGGTAGCCACGAATTTTGGGGGCACTACTCTAGTATGCTGTCACAAGGGATGCCTGGTAATGTTCGTTGTATTTTGCGGGGACTAGGTAGCGCTAGGACACGCAAACCTACCTTCGCACATCTACCTGCCTACCTGGCAAAATCCAACATTCTGGCGCGGCTCTGTCCACATTATTTTACTGCGGCGCTGGACGAAGACATCATATGCACTCTCGTTCTTTACGCCGATGTCTGGCTCTAGGTGGAAATGGTACGCCCTTGTATGTTGTCTGGGCCTCCCTGGGGTCAGTCATTGGTTCCCTTGCGTGGCGGCGCATCGAATATTCAACTCCTTTGGAGACGAACTCGGTACAGGAATAGCCCCCTGTCACGGGACCCTATCAATCTTAGAAAACCCTTATCCGCCATTGTGACTTTCTACTTGTCATGCGAACGAGAATGAATGATCAGGACCCCAGTCACCTATCCTTCCTGGTCAAGTGGTCCGGGCCGTGGACAGCTGTATTATCCAAGGCAATACTCGTAACGGTGATGAGACCGCCTCTACTTAGGGACGAAGGCACCCAAGCGATAGCGATGTTAAGTCTCCTTTCAATAGGATAGAGCGGAGCCCCTCGTTGACAACGGCGACCGTCGCATGCTGCTTATGGCTCCCCATAGTTACTTACCTTCATAAACACGCCATTACGTGCGAGTTGATTGGTTCATGTCACTCCATCTGACCAGGGTGGCCGCCAATTGTGTGAAGCTGACTGCGAGCATCGGCGACTATCGCGCTTTGCCCTACCAGCGCAAGCCCCCTATCTCGATTAGACGGAGTGTGCAAGATGAGGTGTTGCTTGACTACTATCTCATTGGCAGACCTTCGAGTAGCCAGGTCAGCAACTCGCATCTCAGAATACATGCATGCTGCTACTTACTACTGCGCTTTGCTGAGTTGACTGGCACGCCCTTCCCATACGGCATCGTCGGGGACGCCCGCCAGAGTAAGTTCCAGCGCTGACGTACCTCAGCCCCTGACTGGATACGGCGCCTATAGTACAGCTGCGCTTTCCGATAGGGAGCGTCTGGCTTCTTGCGTCTTCTTGTGGTATTTTGCCCTGCTCTCTACCGCCAGCCTTGGAGCTCGGCAGACTGGAGGACCTGCGAAATCAAGGATCGCCTATAGGAGGTACGAATGTAGTAGTTCGGATGTAAGTACGTGGGCGGCGCGGATTTATGTCGGCCTGGTTACAGGTGACATGTTGCGCAAGCCTTTTGCCCGCCTGTGCCGGTCAAGACAGCTCCGTGGGCGTGGCTGTGGTGGAAATTCAAGGAGCAATCGCACGTTCTTTTGGTGGGGTAACTTAATATGGGGGACCCGGCACCTTGTTGCACTCTCGTGGTATACGTGGCATACGACACGCCGCTCCTGGCCACGATAATGGGTATCATGGCGGCCAAATTTTAGTATCCTGCCTTGCATCGCGGGACATGACCATTTATTAGCTGCGATCAACAGATCGTTGAATATCCCGCTGTTGTCTCGACAGACGGCTACCTGTCTTGGCGTAGATGCATCTCCCTTGGACCGACTAAGCGCACTTGGTTTTTGCGGTGAAGTTCAGACAACACCGGAGTTAATAGATAAGCTGCGTGATGGAGCGGACTATATTCCCTTGTGATTCTCGTCCCGGAAGGATTATCTCCGTGTTCTCTTCCACTTCCCGAAATGACTCGGATGGAGGCTCGGGTGGTCTGCTCAACACGCCCAGCCTTATCCTGATGTCTCGTAACAGTTAGTATATGTAGAGCAACAAAATGAACATACAATGATATCAAGCGTCATGTATCATGGGCATTAGAAGCTTTGGAGTTAATTTTGTTCCTAATAAGGGCTCATGGCGGCGTGTCCGACCGAGTGATGTAGCCTACAGCATAGCAATCACTCGGACATAATGCACCGCTCATCACGAAAAGCCTTACGATGGACCTACATATTGGTAATTCCGCTGAAGAGCGCACATGTAGACGATTTAGAGCCTCTCTGTTGCATGTTGGATTACCTTCAAGGCCCCAAACCGTTGAGTCAACCTGGAGTGGCCTCGGTGGCTTGACTTGCGACTTAACCTAGGAACTCTGCCCTGCGTCCGTAATCCCACACAATACCAACGTGCTTACTCTTGATGTCTATAGATATCTCTCTATTCGCGATCTGGAAGCTTTCAGCGAAAATACGATTGACCTTCCAGGGTTCAAGACAGAGTCAGATCTGGGGATACGCCCACACAGGGGTCACCGAGCAACCCGAGACCGTCCAAAGGGGTAGAAGAGCGATTCTCTTAAAAATGCTGAATGTAGATAATAACCGATATTGCGCTGTCCGGGTTGAGAGTGTAGACATGGCACGACGGTGGTTGACATGGGCAGTGATGCAAAGCCACCATCGCGCCGGAGGAGCGGGATCCACGGTCGACCTAAAATTCCTGTAAGTATTGTTGTATGGTCTCATCCCGTCGACACTCAAATAGAATTTCCACGAAACCGCGGCAATCGGCCATTTAACTGGTGAATACGACCAATACTGCCTGTCACTTAGCAGTTAGACGCATTTTCGCCTAATTGTTTGCAGCGTGGTGAGCAGTATCTCCAAGTGACTCCCACTCAGCTTCTCGTCAGCCGTCCGCCGTCATCCTCGAG
Source organism: Monosporascus sp. MG133 (assembly GCA_004155925.1). Classification (NCBI taxonomy): domain Eukaryota; kingdom Fungi; phylum Ascomycota; class Sordariomycetes; order Xylariales; genus Monosporascus; species Monosporascus sp. MG133. The sequence goes on along the minus strand of QJNX01000145.1, from coordinate 114,463 downwards.
CATGGCTCGCCATCGTCCCTCCACTCCCCACCCAACCAACAAAGGTGAACAAAGAGTAAAGAACAAGAAATTGCATTTCATAAGGAAGACGACCCAAGTCCGGGTTCTTCATAGCATACCTACCCGCCTTCATAGACACCTCGCCATCACACCACTCGCTATCATCGTGAGCTCATCGCCAAGCGCAAGACATGCGCACACGTGATCTTCAATTGGCAATATCTACGAGGGAGCGCGACTCTACGCCGAGGTGGTCACTCGTCGATAGCCGCATGGTATATAACCAGCCCATGTCAAGGGGCATAGGATACAAGTTAGTTGCCTACCTAGATTCGTAGTCCGCGCTCTTTGCCCGTTAGAGGTGATTCCCACGTGTTTTAGACGCGGGTGTTGAGGATACGGATACATTCGTGGGCAAATCATTCACTCCTACGCGTTGATGCTGCCTTATCATTGCCACCGGCGAGGCTTGCCCTGTTGAAAACTAGAGTAGATTAACAGCCTCACCGCTTGAGTATGAGTCCGGGGAAGACCTATATCTCAATGATGCCCAAGCGGTCGTAGCGGCAGTTTGACTGGACCACGGTATCAGGAGTGCGAACCAGTTGGACGGAGGCGACCACATTCCAGACACATAGGGGACTCATCGCTCAAGTCACCAACACAATGCACTCGTCCATGGTTCCCTCGGCTAAGATACGTATCGAATGTGAGGAAGTAGTTGTTTATACCGGCAAATAGCCGAAGCATATAGACGTAAGGGTCGGCGGAGCTAACCACAGGCTTCACTGGATAGACAGGCGGGTTGTCGATAACATGTTCACCGCAGGTATAGGGTTTATGAGGTCAGAGGAGCGAGGCGGAGAAGTTAACGGGCTGGTAATCCAAGCAATGTGACTGGAGGATGATGGTCCTACGAGGCAATACCCCAGCCTTCCTTGAGTAAATAGTGTTAATTAGCCCAAAGTCACCGGCTACCTCCACCAACGGAAAACGTTATTGATCCCTTATTCAGATCCATGCCTTCCTTCTGCCTCTTAGTAACTTTGGAACTTTGGGTTGGATTTCTCGAGTTTGGGCCACCCGTGCGCCTTTTCCCCCAAACTCTCTCTCAAACGCATCAACCCCCGTTCTTCTCCAACTTCTCTCAATTGTTCCTCCTTTCTCCTCCTTTCGCCAAACATCGAGGCTGATATCGCGACGCTCTCGTCATTCTCTCCCAATACGCACGCAAACAAATGCACAAAAACATTATCTCTCTTCATCAGTCCTCGGCCTTCTTCCTAAGTCTGCCCCGGGTGAGACGATCTATTTCTATCTTCCATTCCCCCATTTCCGCAGGCAAACTGGAGAGAGTCCAGCAGCCCCGTATCTCCACAATCGCAGACGTCGGAACTCAAAAAGCACATTCCTCGCGACTGGTGCACGATTCGTTTCTCGTTTGATCGTCGACTCTCACTCCCTAAGTAAAAGGACATTGGATCTTCTTCGTCTTGCAACTTTCTTATTCCGGATCCCAATATAGGACTTACTCGAGAAGCTGAAGAGCGAGCGGCAGTAAAGGAGGGACGTATCGCGGACTGCAGATCATTGATATCCGCATCTTTTGATTGATCTGCTTCTCGCGCCTACTCCTGGTTCTGTTGTCTCTCTTCCAGCCTGTCATCATTCGCCAATCCCCAATCATCGCGCCCTTGGCCCTTCATCGTCGGCCAATTTCTCTCTTGGCTTCCGTTCCGCACTAGATCTAGCCCCAGAACGCCCGCCTGCAAAGTCGGTCGCGTTTGTAGGACGGATATCCTGGGTAAATTCGCAACGTACCAGACACAGTCAACCCTTTTTTTGTTTCCCCTTCGCCGCGCTCCGACCCCAACTCAACACCGAAGCTCATTAGTTGAACCCCCGCCCCCTACCAAGACCTACTTACATAACCGACCCGTACTATACCGTAACTTTCCTCGCCTAGACATTTTGCCTTGCATTATCTATTGCCTAGTCCGTCCACTTATTTATTCCCACTCCCCCAAAACAGCCAAACTCGCCAACAACCAAAAGTAAGACGCGTCGCAACTCCATCACTGCGCGTGATACCTCCGAGCACAAGCTTGCCGGAGTTTTCATAACTGCAGTGAGCAATATGGAGTCTCTTCCTCCCTTATCGCCGACGCGCGCTCTGTCGTCAGAGTCGAGTTTTAGTGGTAGTGTTACGGCCGATACCTTTTCGCATATCGTGTCTCCAAGTTCTACTCCACCCACCACGGCCGATAGCATCTCTCTAGCATCCGAAGAACCTCAAAAGCAAGAGAATGTCACCACGACTGAGCCAATTGACGAGTCGACCATCTCCATTGCCGTCGACACCAATGTCGACGAACCGGACCAGCCTACAACCGAGGCTGTCACTCCAACTCCGACTCATACTCCCCCGAAGCCTACGACCGACACTACTGTCGATGAATTGCCACAGCCACAACCAATTCCCGGCACGCCGATCCGAACACCTGCAACTGAACGTGCACGGCGACAGCGTGTTGGGGCCCCTGTCTATAATCTCGCCAAGTTAAGCGGGACAGCGATGCACGGTAAGCGCCGCGCGAAAGGCGACATTGTAGCCGACCGACGTCGACGAACCATTTCTGGCGATGGCTCAATCAAAACTCCCAAAGGCGCCAGAGCGCGCGGCAGAAGCGTGACCGAGGATGAGGAGGAAGGAGTGGAGGACGGCATCAACGCGTTGGATCTAGCCTCAGCGAAGGGCGGCTCGAGAACCCCGAGTTCTAAGCCCATCAAGAAGGAATCTAAGAACATTGATCCGCCTCCGAGACGCATTGCGACGCGTTCGCGTTCATCTGGTCCAGAGGCCGAGACGCTAGCGCAGAAGTTGTCTGTTCTAGGCAAGCGGAGCAGGAAGCCGCTCGAAAAGGGCGCCTCTAAATTGTCGCGGGAGTTAAGGAGACTTCAGGATACGAACGAGTATGCGGGCATTGACACAAAGCCCGTCATTTACACAACTTGGGCTAATGGCAAATACGTTGATGAGGATGAGGAGCCGGAGCCCCCAAAGAAGAGAGCCAAGGTTTCCGAGTCGCCAAAGAAGGCGGCCGCAGAGCCCGAGCCGGCGAAGGAGAAAGGATCCGTCGTCCAAAAGCGACGTGTTAAGCAGTGGCTTGATCGCGGTCTCTATGCTGGTCAAGAAACCCCGATGGATATATTCAAGGGTCTCACAACAGCCGAGAAGAAGAAACTGGCGCAATTGCCCGAGCTGATGCCAAATGGGAAAGTCAACAAAGTCTTGCCAATGCCTATATTCACCGGTCTACGCATATTGCTCGAAGGCCGAGACTTCAAGCTGCCCTTCGATGTGTGCAACCCGCTTCCTCCCGGTCAACCCAAACCTGATGAGTGGAGAAAGATGACAAAGAGTCGGTTCTCGTTGTATTCGCAAGATGAAGGAGAATATGGATTGCTAACATATTTATAGATCGTTTTGTGGGCGATGCTGCCGCTTACTGGAAGAAAACCCCTCATTTTAAGGACTACCAGTCTAAGTGTGTTTGCACGCTCGAAGACGGTTGTGGGGAGAGTTGCCAAAATCGCATTATGCTCTACGAATGTGACAGCACAAACTGCAATGTCGGCCCTGAGTTGTGTCAGAATCGCGCTTTTGCTAGGTTGCAGGAGCGGACGAAGGCCGGTGGCAAATACCGAGTCGGAGTCGAGGTTATCAAGACCGAAGATCGAGGCTATGGAATCCGCAGCAATCGATGCTTTGAGCCTAATCAGATCATCATGGAGTACACCGGTGAGATCATCACCGAAGAGGAGTGCGATCGCCGCATGAACGAGAAGTACAAGAACAACCAGGTAAGCTAGACTGAGCATTGGCCGGCCCCCATCGGGCTTCGTTAACATATCCAGTGCTACTACCTTATGTCATTCGATCAGAATATGATCATTGACGCAACTACGGGCAGCATCGCTCGCTTCGTGAACCACTCGTGCGAGCCAAACTGCCGCATGATCAAGTGGATTGTATCGGGCCAACCTCGCATGGCGCTCTTCGCTGGCGATCGGCCCATCATGACCGGGGAGGAACTGACGTACGACTACAAATTTGATCCCTTCTCCGCCAAGAACGTTCAGAAGTGTCTTTGTGGGAGTACGAAGTGTCGGGGAGTCCTGGGTCCAAAGCCGAAGGAGGTCAAGCCTCCCAAGCAGGCGAAGGAGGCTAAGGAATCCAAGGAGACTCTCAAGAACAGCGTCAAAACGAGTGTTACGGCCGGAAAGCGCAAGCGCGCGGAACTCCTCGATGATAAGGACGACGAAGGAGAGAGCTTTGCGATGAAGCGCAAAGTCAAATCTCCGGCCAAGGCTACAGCAGGAAAGAAAATCACGACTTCTTACGGTGCTATCAAGGCGAAAACGACCGCTGCGGCTCTGAAGCGTACCTTGTCGAAGATGCCTGCCAGCACAAAGTCAGCGCTACCGGCCAAGTCCGCGAAGTCTGGCAAGCCCGCCCAGCCAGCCAAATCTCCTCGTGGCAAGGTTGCGACAGTTAAGAAGTCCGGCGTAGTTAGGACCTACAGCATGGCCAAGGTGCAGACTAAGCTTGGAGGCACATCTATCGCAGGTTCAAGCAGAGCGAGCCTCACGATTGTTGCGGCAAGTTCGGAGGATGCCAAGCCGGGTGATGCGAGTCCAGTTTCTGCTAAGAGCAAGAATGCGGTAGCGACCCCTAAAAGCAAGATTGGCCGGCCGAGAAAGAATGCGCCGTCTTCGACGTCGCCGAGAAAGGCAGTCGATTTGACTCGGTCTCAGACCAAGATCAAGTTGGTGCGCTCGCCGACTTCTCAAGCAGCTTGAGGATCGTCTTTTCACCGCAATCCCGTGCAGCACGTGCTCTTGGTGCTTGGCATACGATCATCTTATGCCGTTTATGAGTGCAATTGAACGAAATTTTCAAAAGAAATTTTCGAGAACCCCGGGATACGCGTGATGGGCTTCGCCCGCTTGTAACGTGCTTGCTTTTCACCTCATGGATGAGCAACATGGCTTTGTGGCTCTTGGAGCATCCTGGTGACAAAACCGAAACCCGCCCTACTTCAGTGCTGGTGAGGGCAGCGTAGGAAAAAGAGCCGTTTTAACATGACACCTGCCATCCATCTTCAACAGCAATGAGAACTCATGGACCTTCCATAATCATTCCATCATCCAGGTTCGTAGGCATGAGTGCTCGGGAGTCTCGAGGAGGGGAGTCGGGACTAGTGGGCGCACAGAGCACGAGTCCTCAATATTTCCCCCCTTTTCTAATTTCGAGGCTGGAGTGTGCAATACAAGTACAGATCACATCTGAAGGCGGGGAGAGGTGGGAAGCATTCCCCGGCGTTACGGTGCGTGTAGGGAGTCAGGAACGAATCATCGATTTTTACCATCTTTTAAGTAGTCAGTGGGGTTAACTACGAAAATAAACTGACTGCGGTTTCTGCCGGAAATTACGTACGGGATTAACTGAGTGAGGCGACGTGGGTGGGGTAGATTTGATGCATTCCCGTGTGGGTGGTCTTGGCGTTCGTAGCTTTTCGGTCTAGGATTCATGAGATCTTCCGTTTTCGCTGTTCCCTATCGTTATTTGAAACTCCGCCTAACGTAAGTGTATTCAATTCTTTGGTCAAGAGTTATCATAACAATGATATTGGCTTTGCTCCGAGGGGAAGAGATCTGCTCTAGGATGTTGCTGGTCAAATACTCAAGGCCCGCCGTAATAAGGGTATCCCTCCGCATCGACCCTTACTATCGTTTCATAAGTCAACTTGTAAAATGAGTAGATGAAAGGCAATATGCGCTAGCAATTACGGGCAAAAGGGGAAGGGGTGGAGACAATATTCACATTAGGGAGTCCTGCGTATCGCGGTAAAGAGCTGCGGATACTCCGGAAGCTAAAGCGAAGCATGGGGAGAGTCTCGTCAGGTAGACTAGTACGATGGCACTGACTCGAGGATTGCGTCTAGTGACTGATCTAATCACTTGGCCGGCCAGGGACTTTCCTCAAAAACCACAGTTCCAAAGAGCTAGGGGCCCTATGGAAGGTAGAGAGGGCTTGGTTGCATACTCTACAGTGTGGGTGGGCGCTGCCTAGGTCGTCTTTCGGACCGGCGGAACATCTCGTGGCCTCCCTCTCTTGCTTCGGATATAGTGCCCGGGGTCGGCGTGGTACTGAAGTCCAAAGGGACGGGCCTTGGCTCCTGGTGGGCGCAGAGTTCGCATCCGAAGCACTCGACCTGCGATATGAAGTTGGGCAAGGAGTCGGTTCTTCCTCGCGATCTGCTGCTATCTGATATCGATGGCGCAGTGCCGCCGTGGAAAAGCTCGCTTACAGATCGAAAGGACTCGGGGTGTTCTTAGGCGCGTCGTAACAGTTCCGAGGTGGTGCCCTACTAGTAGTATCTGGCAGACCTCGCAAGTCGTTAGGCAGGTCTTTGCAAAATATCAAGAGGTTGTCTGAAACTCGGATAGCTCTCTGCTGCGGGGCCCTGGCAGTGAAAGGCTTCTGAGGCCGAGAAAACAGGCGCCGGGATGCGGTTGAAACTTAAAGGGGTTCGGAATTGCAGCGTCTCAAGCTCCAAGTCGTGGGAGGCTCCTTGAGGTGCATCTGAATGGAGTGCTCGGGCTTGTTAGTGACCGAACCCCGAGGTTATTCGCGCTCATGTCACTCTCTCTGGCTGTGGGGGACGTTGAACATGGCAAGATATCTCTGCGACACTTAATCTAATATCGAGCTCCGGCCATGACCCTGATCTGTTACCGCTGGTCCAATGGTGCGCCACCGTGGCCCCGGTTACTCCCGGCGGATCGGCGGTGAGGCGGTTAACGTGGGGTTACGGGATGAAATTCCCAAATCCGGTGCAGTTGAGAACCCTGGGCGCGTTATTTTGAGGTAGATCTCGGATGCTAAAATGTAGTTGCCTTATGCAGGGCGCCTCATATCGAGCTATATAAGTACTCATATTAGGCCTTGGAACCCCAGCGCCGACCTTCGACATTTGAACTTACATAATTCGTACCAACCATATATGTATAGTAATCAGTGGGTGGAAGTCTGACGATACTGTGGTAATTTAGCGTACTTCGATTACATAATCCAAGTCGCACAGGTACTTCAGACGATCAGATCAAAGCGCGTTGCCCCCTGCCTACCGCTATCGCAAACCATCAAAGCTCGGATCTTGGTCGAAGTGGCTATTGTATATTCCATACCATTTCTACAGGGATCTACATTCTAACCTTCTATTCGGTGGCATACGATGAGCCAGTAAAGATAACTAACGGAAAATAGGCCTGTGGCTTGTGGTGCTTTGATATATCTAGGGAGTATGACTGGAGGACGAATCATATCATACAGCTCCTTGGCAAGCTATCCTATTCCGGATTACGTCATATATCAGCTACACCGTGCTTAGATACGTAGATCTGGGAACACAGCGCTAACCCCGGTTCGGCATTTACCGTTTTCGGCATTAAGTGGGGATCTATACTTCACGTCATGTCTATCATTCACTGCCCTGAAAGCAGAAGAGTAACCACACAGTCGATGCTATATATTGGGGATTGCTGAATTGATTAAAGGTTCCAGATCACGAAGAATCATCCTGACTCTTATGAGACCTGATAGTGTCCCGCCATAGGGTGGGCCCTCGCATTTTTCGGCACTCAGGATCTGACAACTCTCCTCCAGCGACTCTAATCTTTGCCTTATTTTGGGGAGGTTGCCTCCTCTTAGAATATGCTGTGGATTGTGAACCGCGGCGTTCTGGTAACGATAATGGCGCTAAGATTAAGGAAGGAGGTCGATGGCAACGAGAAATAAGCCAGTCGTTGAGGATGAACTGAGGAGGAGGAGGTCGAGGGCAGTAGAATGGGAAGCTGACAGCGAATTGGTCTCTACGCCTAGGTAATTATAAGAGGTAACGGAAGAAATGCAACAGGCATTTCCGACCCAGGTGGAGAATAGGCGAGAGAACACCCTCGGAGACCTATTCATGTTTCAAGACTTGTATCCTCTAATATAGCACGGCCTGAGAGGGCGATAATCATGCCATACATGAGGTACTTCACTGTTCTTCTCAGCGTTTCTGTAGCTATAAAAGGTCTTGGGAGGGACAAGGTCAGTATCTGAACACACTATCCATTAAATTCGTTGCAACTAGTCGCTTAAACGAAGTGCCTAAAGTCTGGTAGTGACCCCTATGTGACCAGTCCAATGCCATATGGAAAACAGGCTCACCGAAATTGCCTGTAGATGAGATGCCCTTTGCATGCCTCAGATTGGCCGTTGTCATCCCTTAATCATATCCCAACCATAATTACCAATTGGCTGCTATCTATCTATGGCTGTCGTACCCTTCGTATATCTGTACGTTCAGCGCGAGGTCGCGCCCGGTCAGGCGGGGTCTATGAATGCTAACCGACGATTACGTAGTCGTTGTACCTTAGAAACGAGCTTGTGGAAACGGCTTCGAGCGGGCTTTGGCAAGAACAACGGATTAGCCGCAAGGAAGCACAGCGCGACTGAAAATTGGCGGAAAAGTTGTCTGATGAGGTGCTGCAAAATCCAGGTCTGCCGTATTGGTCGGATTGGCCGTGAGTGAGCCCTGTCCTTGATCAAGTCCCTGCTCGCATCGCTCCTTGGGTATATAATACGGTTTCATTGAGACTTCGCGTTTTATCACAGTGTCGCTTTCGTCTCACCCCTTCCCTCCGTCCAGCACCTGAAAATCTCAAAAGGGCAGTCGCCGGCTTCATAGGCCGGCGTAATACTCGCGATCTAGGTCGAAAAGCTCGCAGACCAAGGGCTCGTCCTCGTCTTCAAACTTGACTAGACCTAGGTTCTCCGAGAAGACCTTGCACACGGCATCTCTCACCAGCGTCTCGTAGTCGATCTGCGCGCCGCGTGGATAGTTGTCCATGTCGCGGTTCCTGGCCCTAGGTTAGTAAGAAGTTCCGCAGCTCCTCCTCGTAATTACCCTTCAAGGGTGCACAAAAAACGATGGGAATTTTAACACGTGAAGGGTGTAGATGGGCTGTTGGGCATCCCAGCGCAGCACGCCGGCAGTAGCAAGACGCTTAACTGGAATTGGGCAACTCACAGGACAGTATTGAGCTCGCTTCTGACGGCATCTACGATTCTGTTTTTCCCCTCTTCGTCCAGGAGCAACCAGGCGCTGCTCCGCAGCATGTTCATCGCCTTTGGCATCGCTGCACGCTCCCGCCGGAGGTAGAGACGCTGGGGACGTCTCGCGGGGTTGAGGTCCTTCTGCTCTTTCTGTTCCGGTTTTTTATCCTGGGCGCTGCTGTCCTCCTCGCCCGGCGTGTTGCCCTGCATTTGCACTCTCTTGCCTGGCGTACTGTCCTGCATGTGGACCTTCTTGCTGTTGTCCTTGCCTAGCATGCTCGTCGATATGGGGACTGGCGACGCGACGCCAATCGCGTTGCTGCTGGCCATGTCTTGTTGTGCGTGATTGTGCTTTGCCGCGTTGTGTAGTGTTCCGTGCACAAGGCGTTATAATCCCGCCAAATGAGTTGAGTGTGCGTTGATAATGCTGTGTGGCTGATTGATTGGCGCTCTATAGAGTTGCTTTTGGTTTGGGTTAGTTTGTTATTGTCGGTAACGAAGCCGCCGGGGTCAAGAAGGCGCTGTGGGTTGATGACGTTTTCGGGTGTTCGAAGGACTTCTAATTGAATTCTTTATGGCAGAAACTTTTGGCGCTGTTGAAATCCTAAGGAAGAAATTTACTTTGACCCCATACCATCAATGGCGGAGAAACAAATAGGACCTCACCGAATAGGGCCATAGCACAGTATATATACACCTGGGCCTGCTAAGGTCTGGAACATTAGGGATACAGCGATCCGACCCAGCAACCCATTGCCGTGCCTTTCCCACGCACCAAGTTCGGTAACTCTAATGCAGGTACCAACTTTAAACATGGTGAACCGGGTCAATGGTAACAATTCATTCCTTCAAGCAAAAAGTTGTACAGAATCATGGGGTTATACAGCATGGATAAAGGTGGAACCAGCTTGCCTCGAGGTATATACTTTCAAAGTGGGGCACTTAGCAGGCTATATCTGGTGCTCTTTAGAACCACAGAGCCTACCCCCTTTCTTCATCTACTGTTCATCATTTCTCTTCTGGGACATAGTAAACATAGATGATTCATATATGAGAACTAGCGAGTTTCTAGGCGGGTCCGTCGACGTATATTTTGAAGAGTCTTGACACACTACAGGTTCTGCATGCCTTAATGACGTCTTGACTGAACTGATATTCAAGCTGAATGACTCACCACCTCTATTGCTCTTGATCCATTAGGAATAAAAACCTTCGTACTTACGCCGTATATTCCCTTAGTATAACACATTATGCGTTAATGGCATGCTATCACCCTGCTGTGGGGAATTCCTTGTGGGCTAGAACCCAGAGGTGTACAGCATAGTTTTTACAGTATCGTAAATTGACGTTTGGATAGCCCTTTCTTTAGTCCCAGCAGGCTAACACCATGCACACAAGGGGCAAGTTGCACTCGAACGTCTTAGATCCGGTGGAGACTATGATAGTTACTCCTGGTAGACCTTAGACTGTAATGCGAGCGCTCGTTGTCGAAGGTCTAATGTGGATGTGGAAGTTGTGGCCACAGGAAGGTTTGTCAAGGTACCTTCCACATTCACTTAGTCGTCGGTGATCAACAGGAAGGCTACCATTTGTATGATAGACATGGCCTTTCGCACACTTCAGAGATTCCGCGTTACATTAGCTTGATGGATACTTATTGAAGCTCCAAGAAGTTGCACGTTCCGTCGGCTACAACCTAATGAAATCATAAGGCAACAAAGTCCCAGTCTGACTTAAGCTCTGAATTGAATGTATGCTCAGTTTATTTCGGTTTGGAATTAGATAGACTCTAGCCCTTTCCTCGGTGCTCGGTTCGTTGCCTTCTCCCCGTACACGCACTTCCGCAATCTAAGTCATTCTTGCCAGTAACACGGGTCACCGTCACTGTCTAAACAGATATATCCTCCGGCCACCCGAGTACCTCGCTGTCGTTGTTCACCTTACAATGTCCTTATGTCCTGAGTGGTCAGGAGGCGAGCATGCCGAGCAACAGATTAGTAGCTAGAAACTTCGGACCCTGTCCTGCATCCATGAGTTAGTGAGGTCCTTGCCGGCTCCAGGTCTTCCTGATCCAGCCAGTGTATCATCTGTTGATATAAGGCAAGCCTGACAGGATATATGTGGTGGCTAATGGAATTTGGTGGTAGGCGTTGCATAGGGTAACGGTAGGGGGTGGGTGAGAACCCCACTATCTGTATCTGATTATGTAACTACTCCCAAGCTTCTCCCGCCAACACCACAACCGTAACCAAACAGAAAATCTACCATTTAAGCCCGTCTCTTCACAACGCCGTGTAATAGATTTACTTATGACGTTGCCCTCTAACGGATGCCATGGTGTAAAGTGTTGTGATTACAAAGATGATGCCTTCCGAATCGGACAGTCCACTCTCCATGTCGAGTGGATCGACGACGATGGGATTCGTAGGCCCGAAACTTCTTTGTCCGGTCAGTCAAACCCTCGCTCTTGGTGCTTACTTTATATATACAAGCGCCAGAAACCTCGCCAGATTCAGAGGTTACGGGGTGCAAGGCTCTACCTGATATTATTGGACTCTATTATCGCTGGAAGCGATGAATACTTTACAACGCAGGTTTTATGTAAATTTGAATTGTGAATCATTCTTATTTCAATTTTTTTATTGGGCTTGGTTTTCCTTTGAAAAAGAAGGACAAAAGAAAGATACATTGGCCCCTGGGCCTCGAAGCCAGGTATCTGCGGAGTTCTAGCTTCGCATAATTGGTCTGCAGGCTCTATAAAATAGATATGGGAAGTCCAATTGCGCAACTTCTATGATCCTAGGTTTTTACCGCCTTAGCCTTTGGGCCTCAAGCGCTTCTGGAGCGATTATAAGTGTGTGTATGCCTCAGAATTGTTCTTTTGGTACAAGCAAGCTAAGCTGTAATTTCCAGTCTGCTAGGGACCTGTCCTGGACCATTTGAACTTTCAACTCTACGAGGCTTAGTCAAATTATCAGCTTGTGGCAGATGGTGAGTTAGTCCTTTGTTTTATCCTGGCAGCTTTGGTTTTGGACGGGGTTACACAGAGCCTATGCGGCGAATCCCTCAAAGAGAGATTCCGAATGCTCTCCGGTTCTAATTAAACAGGAGCTTCATAGAAACCACTAGTCACGTCGCAGGGCGTCCAGGAGCAAAGGGGATAAATTTTTGGTATTCGGTCGCGAACCCTCAGGAGCCTTAAGAAGAATTAAATAATACCAAATGGTGATAATATAAATGATCACCAGAACGCATGGAACAAACAGAGAAATAATGGTCAACAGAGGCTGATATGTAGATATCCGTCTCCACCAGAGTCCCAGGACATCCATGACGGGCGAACAAATAACGTCCCATATGCTCAGCAACCGGCGTAGCTCTTACCGCAGACGTCTTCCACGTTGGTGGCGGGACTATATCGGCCGCAGCTCCGAATTCTCGAAACTCTTCGTGCCAGCTTGCAACAGTCATGTTGATGGACGCCAGAATCCTCCAGAACACCACACCGTGACCGTTCTCATAAAGGCCCGCAATCGCGTCGAGCAATGGGCACCCGTTCCAATGCCACGCGATGAAGGCGTGTACCATCTCGTGCGCCAGTGCGGCTGACAGCTGAAGCTTGGTGAGCGGCCGGCCGCCAAACACTCTAGGAAGCACGATCGTTACGGGTGGTTGCAGATTCCGGGTTCCTTGGTCAGAAATGTTGGCTCTGTATCTCGTGTACGCCACTAGATACGCTCTTAGTCGTCGTCCGCGCCAGTAGATTCGGCGCCAGCTCTGGGGATCGTGGCCCATGAATTCCAGTCCTACCAATCGCTCCGGACCGTTAACTAGCGAGCTAGAAAAGAACACGGCGTCGAGAAGCTGCATGAGATGGTCGACCTGCTCCAGGGTCAAGTTATCTTCTGGGTAAGACAGATACGCATTGACGAACTCGTCTCGCGCCGCCGACTGCTCTGGCGTAAAGAGGGCCGGGTCGCCGTTGCCGAACGATTGCGGCACCTGCGTCATGAGGTCCCACGCCGCATGGGATCTGGGTGTGAAGTAATTGGACTGTCCTCTATTGACGAGGTCCGGGTTTAGTGCAAGAGCATGTTCTTCAGCGCAGTTATGCTGGGACGAGTTACGCCCAGACGAGGCATGCTCCGAGAAGGCATGCTCCGCCAAGTTACGCTCCGACAAGGTATTCTCATCACGGAGGACTGCTGCGAGCGCGGTACTTGCCCCGAAGCCGAGTTGTAGGACGAATTTGTAAGTCTCGTAGCTCTGCCACAGTAAGGTTATTATGAAAAGCCACCCCATAAAATCCATTGTCCTGAATTCGGTGTCCTAGGGATTGTGACAAAGAAGATCCCCCCTTGTCAACCGAGCTTAGTAGATAAGGTCAAAGAAGACGGGGCGTAAATGCTTTGCCATGAAGGCTTTAGTACCCAGATTAAACAGAGGTCTTGTTTGAGAACACTACGTTGTGATTTGTTTCAGTTCTTTCGTTTAAATACAAAATCGCAGCCACTGTTCAGTTACTGCATGGAGGCTTCGCTGCCCCTGCCCCTGAATAGTCACTTCCGAGCTATCAGGGGCGGTGGTTGCACTGTCGGTTGGACGGCGTTAACGTCATGTTGGCCGGTGCTAGCTGTCAAAGATATTTCAACTACCCGTCCGATTCTATACTAAGTGACTAGCCTCAAGGCTACACAACTATATATATACAGTAGGTGTGGGTCGTCTTACCCCTATTCTAACCCCTATTCCAGCAATAGTACAATGGGATGATTACGCAACAACATTTATCGATTTATAAAGGGGATAAAGGTGCATAGAAAGGGGTTGAGAGGTCAACAATATGGTGATTCGCGAATATAGGGAGGATTCTGGTCTCCGGTCGATAGGTGTTCTGATCCGACATATGTACACTCATTTACCCTACACCCGTTGTAACAATTTGCCGTAAAGCCGCGAGCATTCCCCAATCAGTTAGATGCTAGTTAATCCATGAAATGGGAACTAGCACGACATGCAGAATCCAGACTCTGAGTCACTAATGAATCTGTATTACGTAGGGCCCTGGGGCCTGGTGTTTGCTTGAACTAAATGCGCCACCCCCGGGAAAGCCGGAATATGCACGTACTTCATCCAGTTTCAATTGTCAGCCGCCAATGTATTCATACTTTAACCTCTCTTGATGAGGCAGAGATCAGGTTATATATGGTGGTGTAACTAGGAAAGAAATTACAGATGTCGGTCCAATGGTCTATCGTTCGATCCAATCTCGTCAAGCACATGCCGATTGCTTATTCACATTCACCGACTTGACGACATCGGTGCGGTAAGTAATGGGCCAAGCCAATCAGGTACGTGTTTGCTACTTCCTTCGGTTTTAGTATTCTACGCCTTGATTGAGCATCCCAACATTCTCCAAAGTTGATGCTTCTTAGCGAACGCAGGCCCGGACGTATGTAGGGCCTGTCTTCGTCTTATTCATGGACTTGACCTCTTATACTTCGCAATGCGCCATGACCTGTTTGGAGGGACCACCGCTACGAAGATGACTGTGCATACATCAGCGGTGGTAAAATCGAAGTACAAGCCCCCGTTGATGATGTTGATCACATATCGGCTTATTAGTGTTTGCCGTTAGGTATTCCAGTTATTCATTGCGTTTGTCTTTGGTGATCTATGTTCAAGTTGGTTAATGACATGAGATATACTCGGCAGAGAGCGGCCACCTTGCCTCCTTCTAAAACCTATAAATAGGTGGCATCAGAAAGAGTTCTTGCGTTTTGTTTCGCGCTCCCCCCAGCACGTTCTGCAGCAACGTCTCCTACCCAAGAAAATATCTCCCTCTTGGCAGAATCGTCTCGCACCTCCGATCAGGAGCCACAACAAAATGTCTTCAGTTGCATCGACCACAGGCGGTCCGAGAGCCCTCGTCAACTCCAAGTTTTATAGGCAGATCCTCATGGAGGATTACCATGACAATCTCGGCAAACCTACTAATAGACTTCTACGTCTCCTACATGTTGCGTCAACCCTTGGGGCTCCCATTTTTATGGGTGCAGATAACGCCTACCTCTGGTGCAGGGTTTACGAACCGGCGACCAACGGTGATCTTACTGACCTGAAATCTCCAGAGTTCGAACAGGAGTTGGACAGAATCCACGAACCATTTGCAAATCCGCCCCCGGTTCTGGGGTCGCCAGATATGCGTCCAGGCGAGAGTGACAAGATCCGGCACGGCAACTTGGTATACTGGTTCAGTAAAGTGTGGTACGGACCGGAATTCTCCTGGGCGAGAGTAATGCTGGACGTATACCTGGGATACATGCAGTATCCATTGGAAAATATTAGCACCAGGAACTTTTTGGTTACCCCACCAACATATAGTAAAGCCCTGGAGTCGGCATCTATCGACATTGGGATCGCAACAACAAATCGATTGACCGACGAGCAGAAGGCATCCCTTGTGGAGGCGAGAGAAAAAATCCTAGAGGGTATTCACCACATGTGGTCACTGGACCATATAGGCGGAAAGCCAGTATATTTCATCTTCGAGACTTGTAAGTAATATAATCGAGTTCTCACTCCCTTACACATACGTTGTGTTTCGGCTAACATTCTATCTCGCGTAGTCCGGACTCAGTGGCGATGGTCTGCGGAAACTTTTATCCCTAGATGACAACTTTCTTTCCCCGAGCTCCATCGAACGTGGCCTCAAGGTGAAGATGGTCTCGATGAAGAATGTGACACGGGCATCGAGTCTAGCGAGGGTATCAACGATAGGGCTTGGATATTGTCATGATATGGGCATGGATACGCCTTAGCCCTGTGAACTCTTTTTAGCCAACAGCACTTCTAACTAAAGCCACTCTGTATGCTGGACCAACGTTTTAGCTGGACCGCGGCTAATTATGCTAGGGAGATATATCAGTTTTGGACCCAACAGTTTTCGGTGCTTTCTCTTGTTCCATAAATAGATACACAGGGACCTGGGCCTGTCGATGACTCCGTATGATTCAAGCACGGTCTGGTCACCAGATCTCAATTTGTGCAGACTCTGGACAGACACGGCTAGCGTATTCTTTGCTGGCCGATGGTGTATGGTAACAGCGTCAGAAATCTCAGCGAGTGGCCCACAATGATAGTTTCTTGGAAGAGGCGGTGCGCGGAGCCTTCCATCTGCACTCGTCCGCTTAGACTATCAATCCTTTGATTATGTGTGACGGGCATGGCAGAGCCAGCGCACGATTTTTGGTGCTTAGCTTTCATCGTAGTGAAGATGCCAGCATGCCGTGTCCTCTTGATCCCATCAAGTTTATCCACCAGAGAAATATTGTGGCTTTGCTAAAGCGAGGTTCCTTCGGCGGCGGTATTCAAGGAAAAGCCTTTTAGCCACAAAACACATGGCCCACGGCCCTAACTTATGTCGTTTCTTCGTTCCTGTATTAAACTTCTTAATCGCTGTCGGCTGGCGAGATATTGAGCAAGATGGCGAAACCAAAACCGACCCCTGCCACTGGATAACGATGTCACTCATATCGCTTAGCCCTGTAAGTTCGTCGCAAAAGACCCAGAAAAGGCAACATGGCTGTGAGTACAGAGAAGGGCCCTTCTGCCCCCATGAATTGTAATAAGAACAGACTACTACGTGACACAGCGAGTGAAGTCGCCGTTTGCCGGCGGCATGGCCACGCTGAAGCTTTCATACCTACAACCAATCCTGAGTTTTCTTAAGACATGAAGAGGAAGACCCTGCTAAGTAGTCGATAGGTACCTAGAACCTACTAAGTAGGAGAATTTTAGCTGAGTTGTTCCGTAGGCGGCCTCGCTGTTACTCTGCATCCCCTACTGCGCCCCTGCAGCCACGGGCATCGGACTCAAACGGGAAAGACGGAATATACCTATCAACAACCTTGCATCGTCAATTGATATTGCAAATGTTTACTACTGATCAGCATCCACGCGGCTCTGTTTCTATCTAAGGATTAAAAGCTGTAATTTTCTGTAGAGGAAATTAGTTAACGCCCTTACGGGTAACATACGAAGCCATCGAGACTTGTAAGATGGGGACTTCGTATTGAAATGGAACATAGTTTTATACCATGACTTACCTCACAATTCGTTGGATCTTATCTAGTGATGTATAGCGGACTAGGCTAGAATCTGCCGGCGCGGATAACCCGCGATGCATGATACGCGGTTCAGGGGGAGGGGTTCGCAAAATTTATTTGAGGCCAACTTCCTCAGGCCACCTTCCTATCTCAGCAGCTCAGCATCATTGCAGTTGGTTTCAGAAACTAGGTAAAAGTAGTGCTGCTAGTCTAAACGGTTAGATCAACATTGTAGTAGCGGCTCCACAATGTAGAAGGTATCACGACAGGGCCATAGCCGGTAATGCTGTAGTGACACGCAGAGCTGCAACGTCGGAAGATCAGGAATTTAAATAGTCCGTACCTCCAGGGGACCGTCCATTGTATTGGTACAAGGTTATGTTTCCTCACTGTTCATCATCCCGCAAACCGACGTATTCGAGGGTTTCGAACATGAAATTAACGTCGTGATGGAAGCCGCCACTTCCCTCGCGTGGATCGCTCTCGTTATTATGTGGGCGCTCTCTCAAGCGCCGCCGCGGGTGCCGAAACCCAGCATGATCAAGTCGGAAACGCCCGGACAATGCGCCCCGGGCAGCAGCATCGGCGTCGACGCGCGGCAGGAGTACCCCGAGTCCGGATTGTCCGATACGCCCCTCGGCACCCAGGGCCACGGCCAGACGGACGAGAGCGCCACCTGCGACATAGACGTGGAGTTCGTGACGTGATTCTACAAGTGGCGCGTCGCCATCTTCGACATCATGTACAGCGGTCGGCTGAACCTGACCAATGGCGTTCAGCTCTACGAGCTGTCCTCCAAGGCGGATTTCCGCTACACGCATCTCGAGAATTAACACCCCATTGTTCAACCCGAAGTCAGGGACTTGTCTACAGCTGTCATGGTAAGTCCCCCGTTACTGGCGACGATCTTTTAGACCTTCATCCCTTCGAGATGGTGATACATTGGGACCTCGGACATAAGTACTAAACCCTGTACAGATCGATAATAAGGAGGATGTAGCTATTGGCGGCGATGGTGCCTTCCTCGACGACTTCGAAGTGAAGGGCAAAGCTTCCGAGCTAGTGTGGTCGCCGTGCTTCGACGGCGGCGAGGGGCAGGGCATCGACCAGACGCAGATCGCCTTTGCGATTCACGGCACGACGAGGGACCCGGGAGACAAGGGCGAAGGCCAGTTTGTCGACGGCCTTACGGTCAGGTTCGGTCTCGTCTCGTCTGGGAGAAGTGCCTTCCCTACCGGGAGGAGAAGCACGCGTGGGGCCAGACGAGAATCGATGACTAGGAAACTTGCACTTACCGGGAGTCCAGCGGCAATCAGACTTCACGGACTATCCCTCGGGACGTAAATTTAAGACGTGGGCTTGACGTGCGGTCTAAGCGCCACTAAAGCTAATCCACGTTCGTCGTGAGCATCCCATAGATAGCTTGTATCGGGCAGGCTGAGGTGGGAGTTACATGTCATGTTAGGTTCGATTCCCAACAGCGCTAGTTGGTACTTCCTGTCGGTCGCTCCTATCTGACTGTGGCCATTATAGCTTTGCTACTTATCAACATTTACATATGTCTTATCGGTATTATTGTTATATTATTCAGCAATACGGAATAGTCATACCTATATTTTCGTTTCGGCTTACATGATTCAATATCACCGTTGGTTGACCTATATATATTTCCATTGGTACCAGCCAAGGGTTTGTGTACTCGCTGTACTCGCTGATCGGACCATCGACCTCTGGGATAAGGTTCAAAAAGACAGACTCTATCAATGCGAGTCGTCAAAGTCATGGCAAGCATAAAGTCTGCCCTAGCTGAGTGCCGTAGAGGTATATGTAAACTTTTCCTAAACTAAGACCCCAACTCTCAAAAGCCCACCACGACATATGAAACCTGCCCTAAGTATCAAGCATGAGACCACACATACCGATCTCATCACAGCCTGCAAACCCTCCATGGTGGTTTAGATGACAAATCGTGTTTCAAGCATCGGCGAAAGTGCGTTAAGCCTTGAACACGCCAACCAGAATCATCCTGGTCTGAGCATCCTCAGCTATAGTGAGCAGACCCGACACCATCAGCAACAGGTAGGGAGGTGCCATCCGCCACCTGACATTGTCAGACGTGGTGACTTTGACGGTAGTTAATTCAGTGAACATGAACGCAGGCTACTCCTGCCAGGCATCCCAAACATCCCCGTCACCCCCCTTCATTCTTCCCGACACCCCTGGCATAACGTGATTTGTGTGAACACGTGATACGATGTTTTCCGACCAGCTGGTTGAACTATTGAAAGCCATGCAGATTATGCACGATTGCAGAATGTTCTAGGATAAGATCCCGTAACCGTTCTACTGCTTCATCCAGGTGATAAAGAAACCGACAAAACAAGTCCAATACATAATTTATTATGACTTCATTAAATTTAGATGCTATTGGAAGCCATGTGTTCAGTCTTTCGTCTCTGGCGAATATCTATACGATGTGTGGGGATGATAAAGCCCCTTATGGAACTACGGCCCGGCTTGTAATTTGGAGGCACTCCTTGCATAGGCTAATCCATCGTCCAGCCGGGTATATAAAACGCGCGTTATTTAGTAAGAAGAGTAGCCGTGGCCGTGAAAAGGGCTTCTGCAGTTAATGATTGCCCTGGGGCGGCGGGGGGTGTTCCTTGCTGAATGTACCTAGGGGTTATGTTGCAGGTTCAGAAACAGAATTTCAACAAAACCTGGTATGATGTAGTGGTAGCACTCTTACAGAAGATGCCTGGCAAACAATCGAAAGATTGGGTGAATAAGACGGTAATGTAGCTTAAAAGACCAGCTACGCTCCCCAGGAGACTGGCAGGGCCGGGTGAATTCCAGATCAGGCTTTCCTTTTTCTTTTCTTCTTAATTTATATCAAAACTATCAGGGCTACCCTCACCCTGTTTGTAGATCCCTATACCCTTTTCATGCGAGGTACTGCCACAGCGACGTGCCGAATCGAGTCTGTTTAGCATTCGAGGGTATGCGGGGAAGCTGGATTACAGCTACGCGGGTGATAACAAGCTCCGGCTTCTAGGCTCTTATAAACTCCCACGTTCATATTACTTCTCCACCTCATGTCATGCTCCTAGGCTCGTGATCTAGCGATGCCCTTCCCCTTTATCTTATCTTTGGTTAAGAACGTCTGGCTGTCCCTTAGCCGGAGTGAGGAGATATTCTCGTCGTCAACTTTTTCCAACTGAAACTGGTCACCTTTTGTATCTTTCAGTGTTTTCCGGTTCTCGTGAATTTCTTTCTGCTTAGCATCGCGTTTCACATACTGGTGAACGCTTCGTTTTGCCTACTTCGCTTGGACTTATGTCCCTTTGATGTGGTTGTCAAGGTAGTTCCAGAAATGAATCATGAGATAGGTATGAGATCTAATAACGTCCCGCCACAGTGTGGACCTCACACTATGGCGGGGGGTTCTTAGTTCATAACGGAGGAGGAGCTGTCTCCTATAGGGGAGGCAAAGGATCCTCCGTATCATCTGGCCGCTAATGAAAAGAAAGGAGATGACCTCGTCTTGTAAGAGCACCAGGAACAGGCTCCCAAGTTTCTAAGCTTTCCTAGAGCGGACTCCACCCCTACGCTTCTTTTCAGCTCCCCTTTTCTGGAAAAAAGCTGGGGAACCCTTATACCTTTTTTGCAACGACCGCCCAACGAACTGCGGCATTGAAGGAGTCGTCAATGGTGGTTGTCAGTCTTTTTGGGGAAGAAAACCTTTTTGCGAGCAACGAATACTGCCGTCGCCGGATGAGACGAAAAAAAAGAAACCCCCCCCCCCAAGGCTGGGGGGTTGGCACGATAGGCGCAGCTGCTGGTATGGAAGTCGAGGCTACCGCCCTCGTGGCGTACAGATCCAGGGGCCAAAGAACCGGTGGCACTGAAGAAAATTGTGCAGGCACGGTGGCCGCCGGAGGTTGAAAAGGCGAAGAAACTTGTGCGCAAGGAACCCAAGGAAGCCGAAGCAATTTGACAATGCGCTGTTGGGGAGAAAGCTTGGCATACCAATTCAACATTCCCTCCGCATCATCATCCGGGTCTTTCGCATCCAAGGATATAATGTTCTCATCAAGTCCCCGTTCGATTCGCATCTCATTCACCTCATTTGCTTGTTTGAGTATCTCTTGTCAGTCATGTTGAACGTGTGCGGCAACGCTTGCGTGCGGTAGATCCAGCAGCGGGTACCGCGTCTGCTGCTGCTGGGGGCCCTGCGGTGGTAGGTGGCCAGCCGCGCGGAGAGTTTCTTCGGGTTCCAAGGAACTGGTGACGACCATGGGCAGCTTTACCTCTCGGACTTTGTTCGACAATTCTTCAAGCCAGCTACGAGGATTCCCCAGCTCCTCCGGCGGAGAAGCGCGGCGGCGTTGGTGTACGGTCCAAGAAGGCTTAGATTCTGAGGATTCAGTCCTTGGTGGTTTGCTGTGGTGGCATTTGAGACTTGGTTGTTTTTTCTATTATTCGATAGTGGGCATATCATATGCCGCATATGATATGGAAGGCATTCAGCTCTTTCCTGCGTAGGAGGTGTTTCCTTCTCCGTCGCATGTAGATGAGAGCTGAGATATCCATAATGTCCTAGCGTTGCCTCTGTTACGCGTTTAATTTTGCAGATCTCTCGCTCAAGGGACCTTTGAAATAAACCATTGTTCATCTCTGTCACACTTACTAGGGAGCAGCTGCACAGCTCTTGAGGATACATTGATATATTGACTGATATCTAGAAAGCTAGAAAACGGTGATCCCACTAGTTGTTGGTGATTTACTGATATAGGGCTCTAGGGCTCTGGAAAGGATCAACGTTGTTCCGAATGATCCCTGAAGCTCTAGATTGGGGGCCTTTTTCTGCGACAATCTCTCAGAAACCACCTTTGGCGGACCGTGTCGAAGTTAGGCTCATCCCCGTCCTTTGAGCTGTTTCGGCGGGAAGGCGTATTGCGCTCGAATCACTTAGGGCGTACTGACGGTGCTGTGGCATGTCTCTTGTCACCTCTATTTCGCAGCCATTGACGAAATCGCCCTCAGGGATTCGCTGGAGTTCCAGCTTGCGGCTTAGTTCCGAGACCATTATCTCCCCCGTGTCGGAAGGAATGTAAGAATACTCAGAGACTCACGGGACTTCGGTTGGCTAGTCGTTGTATTAGAAGCCGCTCTGGTAGAGCTACTCGATATAATGTGGCTTGAGTACACTGGTCAGAGCTTGCTATCCTCGCGTCAAGTTGTCAATAGCCAGAATTTCTGGTCGATGGTACCTTAAGACTATCAGACAAGGGTGAAGCCCAACGATTCGAAATGGTTTCGATACAGCTGCTTTCTAGTTCTCCTAAAGACGTAGGGAACGTAAGGGACCTCAGGAAGTGAGGCTCAAGGGGACAAGCGTTTCAAGTTGTTAGTCAATTTTCAGGGCGCTTACGACGAGGTTGGTAAATGGCCGGGCTGAAACCGCCGGCGGTAAAACAGGGCCGCCTACTGGTCCAGAGAGAGCCACAGCTGAAAGCTGCAGCAACTACCTAGTTCTCCATGAGAGAAAAACGCCGCCTTGGAAATTTCTGTGTACTACCACATATTGTGTATTTATTCCGCTTTTCGCACATCAATCTGATAATCCTCACATTCACTCGTTTCATACAGCAAGAACTACTCAGATCTGAACAAAGCGCAGGAAGTGTAGTCGTGATGCAATCGCAGACGAACCCGAATACGCCTGACCTGGTGACTCTTCTGGGGATATATCCCATACGGCGGCATCTCCTACAGTATTTAGACACGCGAGATTTTCTTAAACTCTATCAGACATCTTGGCTCATACGGCAAAACATTAGAACGAACGAATGGAATATCAACGCTAAACTCACGCGCTTCTTCAGCAACCCAACTGCGTTCCGGAGCATGCTAGGTCGGTCTAATGCGTTGATCTCCGGCAGCTTTGCCCTGCAGTTTTTCGAGCGTGTTGTGTGGCCTGACTCCGACCTCGACATCATGATTCAGGAGGGGGTTGGCCTGGAGGAGATGAAAGGGTTTCTAATAGACAAGGAGAGATACAGGCTAGATTCTGAGACCGGAACTACGGTAAACGTCGCTGAGGACAATTATTCCTTTCCCGATGTTACGAAGGTGGTGTGACTCCGTTGGCGACTCTTGCCTATATGAGCTAATCTAATATATAGTGCCAAACATATCTCGCCGAACCCACAGGCGCAGGCAGCAACCAGGTGTCCGAGCGCAAAGTCCAGCTAGTAGTTACGTCCGGTCCGCCGTTGCAGGCGATTCTGCGTGGCTACTACACGACTGCCGTGATCAACTTTATCTCATGGAATAAGGCATACTCCATATTTCCGCGCGCGACGTTCCTGCTGCACGAAACCGTCCCCCTGAAGCCAGTAAGTGACTTCTACGGCTCCAGCCACGTAAAATGGAGTAAGCGTGGTTGGCGGCTGCGGACAGAAGCCGTCTACACTAGCGGCGCAGACAATGAGCAGCCTCTAGGATATCTAGGACGGAACGGAGATAGGCGCATCGGAGACAGAGACACGTGGATGATCCGGCTCAATGGCGCAACGCAGGTCGAGAAGAGTGCTTCTTTTGTACCGGACTATGTTCTCGAATATTCGGGCTTCCGCGTCAGGGGCCTCAATCGCCAGGCACGCGATTTCAACAACATGAGAGACTGGCACTCGGTCCGTGGCTCGCTTGCGGTCTCCATCACCGCTGAGCTCCAATATTCGCACTCCCTGCGGTATCGATATACAAGTGGTTCCCGCCTGGACTTGAATCGGTTTTGGGGTAGACTGTACCAAATAACGAAGCAGAACACACTAGGCCAGTTATGCAAGATAAAGGACTCAGAGCTCGAAGCCATTACCGACAATGTACCACCACGAGTTTTAGGGGATATGCTTGATTACCTCGACTTTGACCACCCCGAAGGCTGGGACTACCTGGATGACCTCATCCCTCAGCTGTACCAAAAGTACGGAATTGAATAACGAGAGGTAACGAAGGAGAATACAGGATCATGCAAAGTTCGATGACTATTGCTTAGGTTTATTTGATATTATTAAGGAATTGTAATTAAATCATATGAACATAGCTACTATAATGTCTATAAGTGATTATGAGCAGCTGAGCTATTATGGCGAGAGCTTAGCAGGGTATACGACTGTTCCAAGATAATACGTTTAGTTCCTTAAAATAATGCAAATGTTACATCCTTAGCCTAAAACTAAGAGGCTGTTCAGCTGTTGCTGAAGATATATGCTTGCATAAGTAACCAGTTGCCGCCACTTTGTCCACAATCTCGCCCCTGCCCTTCGTAACTCCTCATATCAACTCCGTTATCCACTCTGTAAAACAGTGGGAACAAAGAGACGAAGAGAAAGAGCAGCAGACAAAGCAACATACTTACATTAAGCCAAAATTACTAAAGGATCCCAAGCCATGACGAACAACAAGCTACCAGCCGACGAGCGCAAGACAGTCGAGGACTACGGCCTACGGCGGGAACCACTTCCCTTGGACCCTAACGACCTCAACTACATGGAACCATACCTCGGTCCGGGACCTTACAACTGGCAGAGCTACGTGATCCTGCCGCCGCAGAGAGACGAGGAGACGACAGGGAGAGAGGACGACGAGGGTGACGAAGAAGACCCAGGACTTAACTGGTACGCAATCTCGCCCCCTCACGAGGCCTACTCGACCATGTACGTGAAGCTAACGAGCGGTGACCAGATCGGCGCCGAGCGACTAACCGAGATGCAGTACCGGGACATGGTCATCGACAACGTGCGGGCGGCGGGGGCCGACATGCGCGCGATCCGGTTCCTGGGGACCTGGTCCATACAAAACAGGCCGGCGCGCACGGCCATTACCGAGGTTTTCCGGCGCGCCGGCCGGGACGTCCTAGCCCGCGGTGTCGTCGAGGTGACCCCCGAGGACGGACCGGCGTTCCTCGAGTGCATCCGGAACAACCTGTTCGCGCGCGGTCAGCAGGCCCTTCTCGAGCGCCACGCCCAAGAGACCGGCGGCGCCTTCGTCGAGCGCTTCGTCTTCGTATCCGAGGGTTATGATGCGCCGCCCGGCAGCAACGCTGAGATTCCCCCCTATGAGCCTAGATTACATATGGTAACCGAGCTCGGCCGGCCGAGCTCTTAAATTGCAGGTAGGTGATTCGGCAGCGGCAGCGGCTTCTGTTGATGCTAAGTAGAACAAAGAGAAGAGACAACGCCACATGAGAGACTTTCCCAGAGCAAAGGTCTCTTGTCCGTACCCATTATCTTGTTAACACCCGAGCTAGAAAAGGTGAGCTAGTTCAAATAAATTAGAATTTGATTTGTACAAATATGAGTTGAGACAAGGTAGGTGCATTTTAGGCCCTGCGCATTCAGCCTCGTGTGCCGAAGTGCAGATATGCTTTATGCTTGTGACAGTGCGTAGTCCTGTGAGATCGCAAAGGAAGCCGTCGATATTCCAAGTCCTCAACGCATGATCTGCTGTCCACGAACAAGCATTGGTTATTGAGAAGTTAGTTGATTGGTTACCTTTGTCCAACATCCAACCAAGTAAGGATGTTGTCTAACGAATGGTCATAAAAGCGGGCCGGTACGGCCCGTCCCGCCGGGGCCACAGAAGTGATTGTAACGTTACGTAATCACCTTTGCACGCCAGGGATAATGGCGCTGTTACCGCTCTTCGTGGATCAGGACAATACCCAACACTTCCACGTCTTTGGTCAGACAACGTCATTTTCTATATTATCGACACCAGCGTAAATCTATGTCGTCTTATATTCGGCATTGGATGGGAGAGGGCGCCGTCGGGGTGGGAGAGATAGGCCTTTCGGTAAGGTCCTTATCCGATTACGGGCCCAAAAGCGGACTTTCCCGGTGAGATTCTCGCACTAAGCCGCTAGCGTCATCCCACGCCATATGTGCGTGCGACTTATCATCCCTTGATAAGAAAGCTCACGTTAAACTCTCAACAGCCAACATGCCCTCGGAAGTTACAACTTGAAATGCAATGACGGCGCCTCTGGATACTCTTACGAGACATGGCCACGAAAGATGACAATGTCGGCATCAGAGCCGGGGATGTCAATGGCAGTGTGCGTAAAGTGGCTACGGCATCTACACCGCTCGTGGCGGACGCGCCGCAGACGGGCTACGGAGGTCACGATGGCGACTTCGTCACCGTGAACGAGGACCGCGACCTCGCGCGGGGCCTGCATCAGCGCCACGTAAGCCTAATTGCCATCGCGGGCGCTATCGGGACGGGCCTCTTCTTGGGCCTGGGGAGCGCCGTCCAGACCGGGGGACCGCTGGGTGCTCTGCTGGGATATGTCACCGTCGGCCTAATCGTGTGCGCCGTGCAGTTCGCGTTGGGGGAGGTGACGGCATTGCTGCCCGTCACGGGGTCGTTCGTCCGTCATGCCGAGTTCTTAGTGGATCCGGCTATGGGTTTTGCTATCGGGTGGAATATTGTAGGCACATTTCGTTCTCGTTCGAATATGAGGGCGTCTTGATAAGACACGACCTACATGCAGTGCTGACTCGTCCTTTCCGGCTAGGTGTACGGCAACTGGCTCTCGATCCCGGCGGAGATCTCCGCGATATGCGTGCTCTTCGAATTCTGGACCGACATCAACCCGTCCATCTGGATCTGCCTGGCCATCGTGCTGACGTTCGTCGTGGGCATCTCGCTCGTGCGCGTGTACGGGGAGGTGGAGTTCTGGTTCGCGCTGCTCAAGATCTTCTTCATCGTCTTCCTCATCGTGCTGGGGCTCGTCATCAGCCTCGGCGGCGTGCCCGGGGTGCCGCGCCGCGGCTTCTACTACTGGAGCCACCCGGGCGCCTTCGTCGAGCACGTGGCCACGGGCGCCTGGGGCCGCTTCCTCGGCTACTGGGCCGTCATGAGCTCCGCCGTGTTCTCCTTCGCGGGCACCGAGTCGGTCGCCATGGCCGCCGCCGAGACGCGCAACCCGCGCCAGGTGATCCCGAGAGCCTGCAAGCGCGTATTCGCGCGCGTCGCGCTCTTCTACGTGCTCGCCGTCCTCGTCGTCGGCATGCTGGTCGCGAGCGACGACCCGCGCCTCGACGACACATCCGGCACCGCCGCGCAGTCGCCCTTTGTCATCGCGGCCGCGGCCGCCGGCATCCCCACCATCCCGCACGTCGTCAACGCTGTCGTCATCACGTCGGCATGGTCCGCGGCCAACCAGGCCCTGCTGTCGGGCACGCGCGTGCTCTACGCGCTGGCGCTGAAGCGGCAGGCACCGCGGGTCCTGCTGCGCACGACGTCCTGGGGCGTCCCCTACGTCTGCGTCCTTGTGCAGACGGCCTTCATGCTCCTGGCCTTCATGAGCCTGTCGAGCGGAGCGCTGACCGTGTTTTACTGGTTCGTCAGCCTGACGGCCGCCGGCGTCCTCGTCAGCTGGAGCGCTATACTGCTCAACCACCAGCGCCTCCTCATGGCGCTGCGGGTCCAGGGGATCCCGCCGTCGGCGCTGCCGTGGCACAACGGCTGGACGCGCTACTCGACGCCCGCGGCTCTCGGTATGTGCCTGCTGATCCTGTTCACAGCCGGGTTCGAGGTCTTCACCGCGGGCAACTGGTCGACGAGCTCCTTCGTGTCGCATTACCTCGACATCCCGCTCGTGCTGGCGGCTTTCGGCCTATGGAAACTAATCAAGAAGACGGAGTTCGTCAAGCTCTCCGAGCTCCCGCTTCGGGAAGCCCTAGAAGAACTGGAGCGCAACCCGGAACCCGTGGAGCCGGAGCCTAAGGGCTTGTACAAGGTACTCGGTTTCCTCTGGGACTAAGGGGTATATACACGGTAGACTAGTAATGATATTGCCTATAGATGATTCCTACGCGGTATGATGCCTCCAAATGTGGGCGTATAAAACCTGGAAGTCGCAGCGCATGTGAGTTCCGTTACGTAACTACTGTTATATCATAATGGTTCTAAATTTCCGCGCAGGTAATCGTACCTACTTGCGGTTCTTAAACGGAGAAATTAATTGCTTCTATTAAATAATAATACTTATAGACGATATATTAAGATAGGGTACCACCCTATCCGGGACCACTTAGTGTTGCATTCTATCTTAACGCTAATCCTTTAAGTGTGACCCAATGCTTTTAGCCTTCTAGTAATGGTGATGCAGCGGCAACCTCATCACTGACGTGACCGCTCGGCTATTAAATAGGTTACGCTGCTAACGTCTTAGTATATACTTCAGCAAGATCTTAAGCAATGCGTGTTGTTGAATCCTTGGAAATAGGTATGGTTCGGTTGTCACTTATGTACTAGATGTACCGTTATGGTCTGTCCAGTAACGTTCAATGGGTGCCTGGGCAGTCTTTCCATCAGTTCCACGACCTTGCTTATGAATCCTCGCTGCTGAACGATGCTCTGTGCCCCATTCATGTATTTAGATAGCCCTTATTGAGATCTATGGAGGAAGCCTACCTAATCGGGTACCATTTTATATGGCCCGGTTGAGTCTACAAGCTATCTTCTCACGCGTGAGCAGACACGAGATAGGTTAGAAAACCTCCTTAACACGCCAGCTGACGGCCAAAACCCTAGCGCCAAGAAAGAAGCTCATAGCGATGAGATAGGACAGCGCCGAGAAGATAATCAGCGCAGTCCACCCCTGCTCGCTGTTGCCGAGACCAAGAAGCGCGCCGCCGATGGGGACGCTCGTCAGAGTCCCAAAACTGCCGACCATAAGAGCGGTGGAATAGAACCGACCGTAGTCCCGCGCGCCGCATAGCTGACCAATGCAGACGGGATAGAGGCCGAGGTTACTCCCGCTCGCGAAGCCGAACGTGACTGCAAAGACGATGAGCAGAGCCCTCGAGTCGCCTGCGGGGAGCCAGAAACCCAGGATCGTCGCGGCGCACAGCCCGTTCGTCATCACGATGACGTTGAAGCGACCGACCTTGTCGGCCAGCAGCCCGGGGAGGCACCGGCCGAAGAACGACCCCGCGTTCAGCACCGCCAGCAGCGTGTAGGCGTCGGTCGCGTCCTGGCCGTGGGCCGCGGCGTACGAGACGATGAACGTCAGCGGGATGAAGATGCCCCATTCCATGAACCAGACGCCGGCGCAGCAGAAGGTGAACCTGAGGTCGCGGAACAGCGACCAGTCGGGGAGCGGGAGCCCGGACACCCGCCGCCTGGTCGGGGGCAGGCGCGAGCGGACCAGGAGGTTGGCCGGGACGGAGAGGCCGAGGATGATGAACCCCCCGATACGCGTGGTCCACCCGAAGCCGAGCCTCGGCAGGAGGCCTTGGAACAGGAAGGGGAAGACGATGCCGCCGACGGAGCCGGCGGTGGACGCGATGCCGGTGGCCAGGCCGCGTCGCTCCTTGAAGAAATGGGCGATCGCGCCGTAGGCTGGCACGTTGAGAAGAGCACCGCCAAGACCGCCTAACACGGCGTATGTGAGGAGGATCTGATAGTACTCTGGCAAAAAGGCATGTTAATATAAGTGGTCCCTCCATTCCACATGTAAAGAGCAGCACTCACCCTCACACAAACCCAAGAGCAGTTGACTGGCGACGACTAGTAGACTACCAGCGGCGACCAATAACCGTGGACCGTAACGATCGAAGACGGGTCCGACTTGGATTCCAGCAAAGAAGACCAAAAAAAGGTAGGTGCTAAAAATCCAGCCGATGGTAGAGGAGTCGTAGCCGGCGAGTTGGTGGGTTGTGAAGTATGACTCAAAGACGGCGGCGGAGTTGATGATGCCGTAGACGGAAATCATGGCACAGAAGGAACCGAAAACGACCAGCCAGGCGGCCAGTCCGCCTTCCGGGAAGGTGACATCGGCATCGGCTTCGGGATCTTCATCGCCGGTAGGATTCCGGATAGGCGGCGCCGGTCCGGCTTCTGTGTCACCGGACTTTTCAGGGTGTGCCGGCTCGGCTGGGACGCCCGCTGGGACAGTTTGATTTACGAGGCAGCTGTCATCTGCATTTTGAGGTCCGAGGGTCATGGGTGTAGGCACGACCCTCTCTATGTTTGATCAGGCGTAAAAGAAAACAATGAAGCACTAACTTTTAACACCCAGCAGAGATCTCACTATTCCAACTAATTATATCCATCCGCATTCAACCTTCAGCAGAGTTGAGGTGAGACATTATCAGAGATCCTTTATTTTTCCAGCAGGAGGCGAGGCGCTATTTGTATTAGTTCAGTGGGTTTCTCTTAGGCGTCTCGGCCAGGGTCTACACCGTAACAAAGAGCTGATGGAGAACCCCCGCCGCCTGCCGGAAAGTAATCGGCGTGGGCCTGTTGAAAAATTCCATCCTCCATAATAAGGGTCGGTCGGCGAATTATAAGGCGTCATACTGCCGAAGCAGGAAAATGTTTACATAATGATTATTCGACGACGGCGTCTTCGAGGTTGCCACCCTCGGGCCAAGCCCTCCATTTTGTTTCTGGCGTCATTCTTTCACGGACATACTTACCGGTACCTTGAATTGACGAATAGCTAGAAGGACTAAAGAGATGATTGGATTCGACCATTCATAAGGTGTTGCGTTTAACGACCTATTAGTAAAAAGAACTTAAGGCGCTATGCTTTGGGGTCTATGTTGTCGGTGGCTTCTTGGCGCAGGACTTATAGGTGGAGCCATATAGTGAGTTACGTTCGATTCCTAACAGCGTTATTGGTGTTCGCTATTTTGGCTCAACTGTCTTTGGCGGCAAGCACAGGACGTAGAGGAGGGGAGTGAAGGAAGTAGAAGGCGGTATCGTTTCGGGGCAGGACGAGCACGGGTTCCGAGTCCTCAATAGTCCGCTCTTGTCACGCAAAGTGGAGTCCGGCCCGGTGTCAAAACGGAGGAGGTTACGCGGAGCACGGAGCACCGCCCTGATAAGTCTTAGACGCAGGTGCGCCATGTTAGGGACTTTGCAGACTCTTTTCATTGGTGCGGCTTAGAAGTAATACTCAACAAGGTAGACTTCCATCCGTTATGGAGGACATAGAGACGAGGTCATGTGGTGCCTTCACAGGACTTAGACGGAGCTAATAGTAATATCCCATAGAAGATATTCTACCTTTCTCACAGGATTATTCACAAGGTCGACAGGTGAAGCATACCATTTCTACTGTAGGTAACAAGCGCAGCAATTATTAACGCAACTTTTCTGGCTTTCGTAGAAGTGCGTATTGGTCCGTTTAAGATCTACCCAGTGGTTGACGAACCCGAGCCGGCTTGCCAATCACCCGCCGAACGGAAAACATAGTTGTCTTAATGCCGGCGGCAAACCGTCTCGACCTCCCGGCTGTTTTCCCGGCTAGAGTCCGGGACGGAAAATCAAAGGCAAATAACTGCAGTGAATGTCATAAGCCCCATCCATTACTGAGAAGACCTCCGACTCGATTCGCCACCATCGTGTTTCTTCCGCGGCGCATGAAGCCGTTTAAATATGACAGTCACGATACTACACGGGACGTTTTGGAATAAACAAAACCGCAGGAAGTGGCCGTATAACGATCGGACTGTCTACTCAAACGTTTGCAACCGGGTGCCTACTCTGGTCAGGTTAAAACGGACATTACGCAGGTTGTTGGAACATCTTGAGCCTTACTACGGTGGGATATCGTTTCAGAACCGACATCCATCAACCCTCGTCTGTCATGATTTCTGGGATGCCCTTCTGCAGGATATAACGCCCATTATACCTTTACCTTCCACGAGCAATACGGAACACCGTGTAGCTCCAACGCATCAGAACGTCATGTCATGGGCTTCCGGGCCACGTTACACGGCAAGGCCGTAGTGTTTCAGCTGGATTCTCACCTCATGTCAAGGTTCCTTCCTCATCATTTTTCTAAACCCCCGTTCTTGCCTCCCACGAGCTCCCTTTCGCATTCTGGATCTGACTGCACTCCTCTCGACAGTTAACATTTTAAATCCAGGGGGGGGAAAGCGCATGCTTCAAATATTGGATACCGGATGAACTCGTGTGAAGATACTCCTTCAAAATAGAGACACAGTCCTACGACAATATCCACCCGTAATATTTCCGTTTGAGACAGGACGACTAGGCTATAGGATAACTCCATGCCGTCCCCATCTGTTGAGTTATTTCGGTCTCGCGGGTAGATAATTTGGAACAGATAGACCAGAGCCGCGACGAGGCTCCTTTGGGTGGTGTTGCGGTGTGGTAAATGGTCGTTTGGGTACCGTAGGAGCTGGCCCACAATATCCCGTCTACAACCTTGTCAACGAAGCGATGGTGGCCTCACTACCTGGCTGGGGGGAGGTGAGTAGAGCGTGTATTGCCTCATGGGCATACAACCCCCAACCTCTTTCGGCGGTATAAGCACGCCGGAGTGATCCCTTGATACTGTGTGCAGAAGCTTTTCCACATGGTGGAAGACATCTTCTCGTTGATCGCCCCCTGAAGAATTGGCGTTCTTTGGACGGGCTCCATGCGCATATCGGAAGAATATCATAGAGCTTGGTCGAAGCCTTATCACTTACGCCCCATTCTTTCCCGCATCGCTGAGCTCCTTCGCCTTCATCCTAGCGCGTACCTCGGCAAGTTTGTTCTCCAGGGGTATCCTCTGCGATACCAGGGCCGACCTCCGCTGCTCGAGCCCCGCTATCCTCTCCTCGATGCTTGCTTCGGCGATTTGCTTCTTCTCCTGTGCGTGTGGGGCATGGTTAGTCTCATCCTATTCCCGACCGTCGACTTCCCCGTTCATCACTCAACGTGAAAGCTATAGAGCGGCGGGCGAAGATGGGGGTTTAGAGGTGGCGCGCGTACGGCTTTGTATTCCTGCTTCGTCTTCAGCCCGGCGCCGTAGATGGCGCCCACGATGGTGACGGCCGCGAACGCACCCGTCCAGATGAGCCCTTGCACGCTTATGCCGCCGCGGCGGACGGCGGGAGAGGAGGGGCCCTTGGCCGGCGGGACACCCCGGCTGATATTGCGCGGCGGGCGCGAGGTCGTCGGTGGTTGTCGGGAGCTCATTCTTCTCCGTCCTTCCGTACACCTCATTCAAGCTCTTCAAACCCCAAGACTGCCAAAGCGTCGCCGCAATGTCCCCTACATTTACTCCTCCGGTCTGCCGCTGCTGAGAAAACCCGTTATGTGGTGCTGCTTGAATTGACGGGATCGCAAATATGGAATCATTCGTCGTGGTCTGGGCCTCGGGGATGCTGAAAATTGTTTGATTGCGGTTGCAACTGTTATTACTTCCGCCGCTTCTGTTCAGCGAATCAATTGTCAATTGATACCGTCGCAGGTATCGGTCGTATCTGCGCTCAGTGGTGATATTGAGTCCGTCCTCCGTCGATGGTTTCCTGTCGATGACCGAAGTTGAAGTTGTAAGGTGATGGTCCAGTCTCCAAAAGCTCAAGCGAAAAAGTCGATGCCACAGTCGCTAGCGAAATCGCTTTCCGCATTTTACTCCAACAAATTTTCTCAGCGCACGAAGTTTATGCACCTAGCCACTACTATTCTTGAAAGACCCTTACAGAAGTGTCAGCATCCAATTTCAGCTTACAGTATGCCTCGTTTCTCGCATTTACATAGCTACCCATCTCCGCCCTACTCAATTAGGCCGAATATATTGTAACAGGGTTCCATCAGGAGCTTGTTCAGCAGGCTAAATCCTAGTATTATCTACTACGAAGCTTAGAGAAAATAAAGAAAGAAGCATAATAGCAATCCCCTCGCTGGTGGATATTCACCCATAATTCTAGTGCATTTGTCACGAACTTCGCCCACAGAAGAGCACAGGCTGCGCCGGGCGCCTCTTGCACCAACTGACTCCACGAGCACTAGCCACAATGACCCCGCCGATGTGGCGCGTGCCGCATAAACCATTATTTCTCCTTCTCTTCGTCAAGCTTCGTGATAGACAACACTGGGAATCAGCCTGCTGAACAAGCTCCTGATCGAACCCCGTTACAAGAGTGACCTTCCAAAATAGTCTATGCAAAGAGGTGGTGTGTGTAAATAGGTGGTGAAGTACGTTAACAAAGTTAAAATACCCGCGCCATGCCTCCGCTAGGCGACAGGCATCCACTCATGATGACCGCCACCCCAATCCTGCGGTAGGCGCCGCCTCCCTCCGGCTTCAGAAGCAAGGCATGGCGGAACGGGCCGGAGGGGACGGCATCCGCGTGAGACGACCCGGCATACTCCGGCCAAGGGCTCGTTCCTTCGGCAAGACTGACGCAGTGGCGGCAGTCCAAATTCCTGGTGTCGTCGCAGTCGTACCTGGCCCAGCCGACGAGATCAACCCCATCGCGGATCTCGCAGTCCAAGTCTTCCCGTTCCCCGATGGCGCAAGTCGCGGGAAGATGGAAGAGTGGCGCAGACAGCGCAAACAGCATCCCTGAAAAGCTAACGGCCGCGACCCCGTCCCTCCTGGCAACTTCATCCTCGGATTCTCCGCAGATAAGTGTCGCGTCCGTCGCATAGGTCGATCCATTAGCACCAGCGCCGCTGTAGCCTATCTCCCCCGCATAAGCCATCCAAGACCACGACGGAACGCGATAGCCCGAGACGGTCCATTCCCGGAACTTGGCCTTGAAGTCGATGAGCGGCGACAGCCAGCTCTTTCCGGACCGCCACCAGAGGAGGCTCTCAGCAAAGAACTTCTCAAAAACCCCATAGTAGCTCCTCGAGCCGTAGAAGGTCTGGAGCCGGCGTTCAACCCCCGCAATCGCAACCGGCTTGTCGGCTAAAACCGTGAGGGACAGCTTGGAGTAGTGGGCGAACACCTCCTGAACTGCTGTCGGCAGGCCCTCCGACGTGTCCTCTGCGTCCGTCTGGGGGAAGAACGAGCTCGCCAGGATGTTCGCGGATTTGACACCCCTGTCATCGGTCTTGGACCACACTGCGGATCCGCACTCCCAGTAGGTCTGCCGGCCCATGACGTGGATGGTCCGCCGCGAGAGGGCCCGTTCCTGCAGGATCCAGCCCCGGCGACTGAGCTCCCCGTTGTCGACTTGCTGCTCGAAGTCTCCAGTTTCGCTGGCGGACGAGGCGGCGATGGTGCAGTACGCGGAGGCGTAGACCTGCTCCATCTTCTCGGCTTCGAAGAACCAGTCCCTACGGTCGTCTTGGAGGATGCAGAGCGAGTCGATCCAGATGAAGCGGACGTGCAGCTTGCGCGTCAGCAGGATGGCATCCTGGTAGATTTGCGGCAGGCTGGAAAGTTTGATGGCGCTACGTCTGTCGTGCACGTTCTCCTTGATCGTCGTCGGGGTGTCGTTATGCCAGCGGTGCGAGAGCGCGATGTACTTGCCGCGGACGTTTCCGTTGGTGATGCGCAAACGGACGTAGTCCGACCCCAGAGTGCCAACGTCGATGATCCTGGTGGGCAGTGGACTGTCGTGCGCCTTTGCATGCGCGTGACTGGTGTCGCAGAGTTGAATCCATTGTCGGCAGAGCTCGAACTCGTACTCGCTGCTGGCGTCGGGGAGGACGGGGATGATGGAGGGATCAGCCTGTATTTTTGCTGACGGCACAAGTTCGACGAAGACCCTGGGCATGTCCGTCTTGTGGGCATCTGCGGGCCGGTCGTCAGTGTGTAAGGAAAGCGGCTGGGTAAAGACCTTGACCTCGCCGGAGTCCTCAAGGATATGCGATTCAATAGTCGAGAGAAGAATCCTATAAGTGTCGCAGGACTGGGCTCTCTCTTTCCATTGGGGTAAGTCCACGGAAAGGTTGAGGTCCGTCCCTGGAGTTTGTAGCACTTGGTCTATGGCCAACTGATGACAGTGCTCGCACGAGTGCTTCTGCGCCGTTAGATTGGCGAATGAATCGAGCTGCGTGGTGGGTTCTGTCGCTGGGGGCTGTTGGAAACCCTTGATCTACGACAGCGTTAGTCACTGAACAACTTGGAAGTAGTCGTTCACAGATTCGCACATCATCTTCCAACCCCCTCCCTCGCAGACCCCAGAGCTCTACTCCGCGCTGAGCCATGTCGTTGTGCTGTGCAGATCTTGCCCGGGCCGCCTGTTCCCAGACAGTCAGGCACACTGGATCGTCCTCCTGGCGACGGCCATTTCCTCTGGTCTCTCTGGACAATCGATGCCATCTGTCCCGGTCGAGCCAGTCGTCGCTGGCGGCCATCTTATTGTCGCCTTGAAGAAGGCCACCGATCTGCCACGCAATCTCGGCCGCCATCTTATGAGTCATGGCGTCCAGGTCCATCGGACCATTGCCGGGTGGCAATGCCGCGACGATGAGTTTCTCCCCCGCAGCGAATGCGAGCTGGTCGTCTTTCCTCGACCTAGTTGCGGCGTTGCCGTGCTCGAGAAACTCGGGGAGGTTCTTCGTCGCTAACGACTGGCCGAAGAGTCTCACCCTATCGAGTCGGACCTTGGTTCCGAGACCGTCCCCGTCGACAACGTACATAACCAGAGAGGACACCTTCTGGAACCTGACGAAGTTCAAGTTGAGCCTTGTCGTTCCAGTTGTGGTATCCCAGTCGTCGGGACGAAGCTCGATTGTTTGGGTCGGTGTCGAAGCGTCAGCTTCGTCGAAAGACAGGCCCCTGGGATGGTTTGTGTACAACCGAATTGTCTTTGGCCGCACGGGACTCTCGTCGTCACTGCCGTCATCGTCGTTGTCGTCGTCGTCGTCGCTTGACTTCGGCGGAATGGAAGTTAGGTGAATGGTGTGGACCTTCACGACCCCTCGAAACAGTACGAACAACATAAGTTGCTCGTCTACGTCACTCTCGACCCAGTCGATGCCCGTCGTGGCGTTCTCTCTAGTGGAGTCTAGCGCGGATGGTTTCTCCCGCTTGAACAAGGTCCATGGCAACCCACAGGTGCTGTCGCGATTCAAGATCTCAACTTGCTTTGTCTCGATTGCGTCCGTGATGTCAGCGTATCGTTTTGGAGGTTCCGCCCCAAGCCAGGCACTCTCTGACGGCTTCTCGGCGACTTGGTCTCCAGGATTAGGCTCCATGGTGGAGTTGACGCTGTCCCGGACTCGAACTTGAAGAGGAGCCAAGAGATGCTCGGGTTGAGACGTAGCGGTGGTCCAATCAGGGTGTCTTGGTACGGCTTGAGCCAAACCTAGAAGAGGTCTTGATTCATCGACGGCGCGAGGAAAATGTGCCACCTCGGGCGCCCAAGACAGTTTTGGAAGAACAGATGCTTTGGTTCGGAGCAAAGAAAAAGTCAGGCTGGGGACGGCCGTACGGATTCGAGTGCGATGAGAGGGGTCACCTCTCGAAGGCCTGAGTACTCGACGGGACGAAACTCGTATAGTGCTGTTCCGGCCCGACGCCCAATCAGCAGCTTTTTTTTTTTCTGGCTGCCCATCTGGGCTCGCCAATATATTTAAACTGCGATGAGTGGCCACTTTACGAGGCAGGGCGAAATGTATGGAAGACCGGACCTCCACCTTGCGCTGCGCAATTGGCCCAGGTTTGTAATTGTATGAGGCGACCAACGACTGCCTAGAGGTCGCGTCGGAATTCTCAAGGAGGGATGCAGAAGGGTTGAGCAAATAATCCCCCCAAACTTGGCTCATGCTGGGATCAAGTAGCCAGACAGATTCTGTCGCTCTCTAGCCCGACCGCCTCACCAGAGCCGCTGCGTAGCTTGCTTCATTTGCAATCAGCTAATCTTGCCAGAACGGGCCGCCCTGGTCCGCATCGTTCGAGGCGTAAGAAGGTAAGACTGCGATACCATCTGCCGCGGCGGGTATCATTTTAGACCCGAGACACGGAAACTAACTATTCGCTGACAGAAGGATTAAGTCGGGTCCCACGGTAACGTACCTAAGAAATTCGGGAAGCAGGTACTGGTGGATTGACGCATTCTATCTACAATGTAGGCCATCGCGACACCGTATAGAATCCAAATCCGTTCTAGTGTGACGAACCTCCTGGAGGGTCAGTGGCGTCCAGGCTGTCGACGGGGTTTGTGACAGTAAGTGATGATGCGTTCACTGAGCTGGGTAGTGGTCAAGAGGCCGTGAGCAATGCGTGCTGTATTTTCGGCCTTGATCACTGCAGAAGGAACTCTTCTGCTGGCATGTCCTGGTGGACATCGCGTGCTCTACATACATGATGGTTCTGTTGCCATTGCTCATGCAGCGCCGGGGATCATTCTTAGTATCTTGCCGAATAAAAACATCCATATCAGGTATCAGCTAGTGCAAGAAATTGGCCAACTGAAAGAAAATCCGGGCATCTAACATGCGGAGATACCGCCCGACATTAGACTTACCCATCATACGTAACCGTATTTTCTCTCGAGACTCGGCGAAAGCCAGTGCATACGGTAGTTGTCGCTCCTTGTCGTGTCGTGGCCACTTTGAAAAACGTTCGAAAAGAATGGAGAACGAGCCAGCAGAGGCCTGAGCTAGCTGAGGTAACATATTTGTTGATATATCCCGAGGCACATATAACCGTAGAGCTGAAAAGAGTATGTGCGTTCAGAATTGAAGTGGGGCTAGGTCGCTCTGATTCAGTATGGCAGTACCCCTCTCTGTGGGCCGATCGCTGCTAGCCGTGCCCCGCAGCGGGTGCGGTTAGCGAACTCCCAGTCTCTATATCGCCGGTAAGTTGCGCTCCCTTCAACTACGTACTACGTAGTACTTAGTCATCGCCCTACAGCAATTCACACGACAATCACTTTGACTTCGTTGTTGAAGACCTTCTAGACATGTTGAGTCTGCTTATTTGCTTTTCCTCATCTCCAGTCAAGCATTCTCATCATCACCCGCAGAAAAATACCTCAAGACCATGATATTCGTTTGATTCCAAGCTTCAAGAAAACCTCGCTGCTGCTGCGCTCTCTTACAACTTAGTTCCTATTCCGCAAATACACTAATTACCTCACTGAAGCGGATGCCCCAGTCATAGACTTTGTTGCAAGCCCGATACGCTCGTCGATGTCAGCTACCATCTCTCAGTATCTAGGAAACCTTATTGGATAACCTGCCTCAGGTCCAGAGATTAGAGTTTCTCTTTTAAAGGAGGTAGAATGACTACGCCTCGAGTCTTCATCGTCCGTCACGGTGAGACGGAGTGGTCACTTAGTGGAAAACATACCGGCTCAACCGATATACCGCTGACAAGCAACGGTGAGAAGAGAGTCGAGATAACCGGGAAGGCACTTGTTGGTGACGACAGGCTGATTAACCCGAAACGACTCGCTCATATGTGAGTATCGGTTTATCCAATTCTATGTCGATGTATTTCTGAGTCACATGAGCTGCATAGTATACTAATCCGAAATAGATATGTATCACCGCGCCAAAGAGCACAGCGGACCTTTGAACTTCTCAACCTTGGGATCAAAGACCCGCTACCGTGGAGAGAGTGGGGAGTCAAGCCCGAGACGTCCGAATTCGATTGCCGGGCGCGCGTCGAGGTCACCGAGGATATCAGGGAATGGGACTACGGTGACTACGAGGGCATCACGAGCTCGGAAATCCGCGCTCTGCGTGAGAGGCAGGGTTTGAACCGAAACTGGGATATCTGGCGGGATGGGTGTCCCGGTGGAGAGTAAGTCTACCGAGGTGCTTCACATGAATGGGAGCTCCCAGGCACATGCAATGATGGTGCGCGAGCTCTCATTCGGTACGGAACCCGCCTGGTCCATCCCTCCGTATTTATGCTCAGTGTCCAAAAGTCCAGCTCTAGGTTTGCGTGAGAGATTAGTTACGCGCGGTACCTGCTGACGCTACTCTCTCCAGGAGCCCGGACGACGTCACACAGCGCTTAGATCGCTTAATCAAGCATATACGGGATAACTGGCACGGTCCCGTCATAGGCAAGCCGAAGAGGGAGACGCATCATGGCGACGTCTTGATCGTCGCTCACGGGCATATCCTTCGTGCGTTTGCTCAGAGATGGATCGGTAAGGCCATACGGGAGGGACCGGCTTTGATTATGGAGGCTGGTGGTGTCGGTACGCTGAGGTGAGCTGAGAGTCTACCCTATCACGGGGGACGCCCAGGCTAATAACGGGATTTAGCTACGAGCACAACAACATCAATGAGCCGGCCATCCTACTTGGTGGCGCTTTTGTCGTTAATGAGAACTAAGTAGGATGCAAGGTTGACTAGATATAGAGTTATAGAACAGCTGCTCGAAACTTTTCACGAAAAGTCTCTTAGGCCCAAGACCTCCCTTACAGTTACCTGTCCTGTCCTCCCCTCCTGAGTTCTCTTTTTGGCGAAGCCAAAATTCTCATATTCCCTTAAATACAGTACCTTCCACGCATTATCATGGTGCCTGTTGGGTAACCTTCAAATTAACTATACTGAATCTATATCCTACGCCCAACACAAACTATGCAGAAAATGGAGCGTCGGCGGAAACCAGTTACCTCAGGCTGCATACGGGGAATAGCTCCACCCTGAGACTTAAAGCGTATCATAGGCCCTGGTCTCCTCCGCCTCGATCCCGTCCAGGCCTTCTCAGTACCTTAGCCTCGAGATTACCCGTATAATTAGGTTTTACGCTGACCCGTCAGCTGCTTCATCTGATCTGATGCCGAGAATGCCATACGCTACTACCACATGCTATGAAACGGATAGACACTGCCCCCACACTAAGCAGCTACCGCCTCTTGCTAAGGCGTCCAACCTCGCGTCCGAGGAAAATGGTGAAGTACAGAGTGAAAGGCAGAAGAAGCAGCCTAGCAAGTAGTTCGTAATATAGGTAGTAAATAGGTGATCTTCAATGCCTCTCTCTCCCTAGCTATTTGGGGGCAAAGCCCCCTATATATACAAAAACCAGATCCTCGGCTGGTGGGCGGCTGGGACCCAGAAAGGGGGCCCCGCCTTGCCACCTGACACCTCGAATCCTGCGGCTGGCACCCGCTTTCTCTGAGACTGCTTCATACGATGATCCCATGTTCTTGGAGGATGTGTCGACATGGACACAGTGCTTTCTCACTCTGGGTACTATTTCGAATGGGATAAAGGGAAAAAAAGGAACCCCAGAAGCCCAAATATACCCACACACGTATCTGGAAAAGCACAAGTACTTGGTTTCAACGTATTGAGACAGTCCTGGAAAGTTGGCATGGACGTAGTACCTCAGCCCGGTAAAGGCCGGGTAGCGCGAACAGACAGGTATGGGAATTGCACCCATTACTTTGGTTATATTTCGTGGGAAGATACAACCTCTAGACCATATTGCCTTATTATTAGGACATATTATTTTATTCGGCTTTATTAAAGGGAGGATAGATGTATGGTACACCTGTACTACGCTGTAGCTTTAGGCAGCTGCTCAGGTTCACCTCATTCTTATCCGTAGTTCGTCATCTAGATGATCTGAACCAAGGTGAATAAAATAGTAGCAATAATGAGCGGTCAAGTGGTCGCGGGTATACATGCGGTACGGGATAATGAAGCACGCCATTGCCCTGTGCACATGTTACCCATGGAATAAGTTGGCTATACTGACCCGATGAGTTTCTTTCGACGTCGTTAAGTAACTATGAACTTCTTTAGTGTGGTTCAGAAAAGACGAGGCCTCGTAGTCGTTTGGGAAGTGTTCCTTTGTCTGACCTGCGCCCTCGCCACTGCCTTATATAGATATCAAAGTAAGAGAGTAATGTCTTGGCCCAGCCCGGTAGGCCGCGACCGCGGAGACACCGTTGGGCTGTACGGGTTGCGATGTACATGTATATCGGGCCTGATTATCCGCAGGAGCATGTCATTATGGTTGCTTAAATACCCGAGACGGTCTCGAAGCTTCAATGCAGAGTATGTCCGTCAGCCATGCCCGAACAACGCCTCGTGACTCCGCACGGAGCAAAGATAGATAGTAAGGGAAATATCAAATATTCAAATAGTTCGTGATGCGGTACACCTCCGGACGCAGCGGCATAAAGTCTCTGCCTCCAAGTACTGAATTTCAGGCATAATACATATATCTATCCACTCCGTCACCTCAGTCACCAAACAGAACCTCTCTATATTCTAGAAACCAACGTATTATCCGGGAATCCAACCGCAAATGCTTGCGCCGCCTTCTCGCCCCTAGCCAAGAAGACGCTCCTCCGCGCCTTCTCCTCATCCTCCACATCATGCACATCCCCAAACAAGAATCCGGCGCCCAGCTCCGCGAGCCTGAAGTTGGTCCCGGCGCCCGCCTTCTCGTAGATGGCCCTGATACGCTCCTCGGTGAACCCCTGGTGCACGATGGTGTGGCGCGCCGGCCCCGTGAACCCACCGTCTCCGTCACCGTCGCCCTTGTCTTCTCCACCCGTGTCGCGACCGCGGCCCTCGCCGTGGCCGTGCGGCTTGAAATCCCAAATGAGCAGCACGCCGCCGGGCCGCAGACGCTCGACCAGCCGCGCCGCCGCCAGCTCCGGATCGGCGAAGTGGTGGAACCCGCCGCCGACAGCCACGAGGTCGAAGTCCCGGAACTCCGGGCCCGGGAGGACGTCCGGCCGGTCCGGGTCCGCGAGGTCGCCGACGACTGCGTGCATCTCGTCCGGGGCTAGGCCCTATGGGGCGTTAGCTTGTACCAAGTGTGGTTCAGATGAGAACAGGGTAGGGTGGCACATCATGGTTGAGGGGTGTGTGAGTCTGCTAAGTGATGCCGCAGGGGAGGCAAAACGAAGCGAAACCAGATGCGTACCTGGTTCCGAGCGCCGGCGTTGTAAACCGCGACCATGTTCTCTGATAGGTCGATGCCGACACATTGCGTGACGTAGGGTGCGAGAGCCTTGATGCGTCCAAATAAGCCGGGTCAGCATCATCCATCTCACCAGCTAGCCCATCTCGCTTAATACCGGACGGTATGTCGCTATCTGGGAAAGGGAACTCCTGGTAAAGTTGGATGAAGGAAGCTCACCTTTGACATCATACCGGTGCCGCAGGCGTAATCCAACAGCCTCACTTGCTTCTTCTTCTTCTTTTCCGCCTGTGCCTGGGCATCCTTGGGTTCGGCGGAGTCGCCATTCCCGCCCTCGTCGTCGCCGTCCTCATCCTCGTTGTCCCAGTCGATGCCGATGAAATCCAGGCGGGACCGCAGCTCCGCCGTCAGCCTCTCCAGCAACTTCACATGCCTGGAGTCGTACGTGGCCGCCATCTCACTTTTTCCCGGGGTGCCTCCCGTCAGCCCTAATCCTAAAGCGAGAAAGACCCCGACGCAACCCAGCCCGGCTAGGTCGAAGGAACGACGAGCCCGAGGGGCCCACGGGGCTTATCGTGCCTCGCAGCCGCAATCCACCGGGTCGTTCGCCCATCGCACTGGGTGTGGGCCGAGCGGACGGTGGACCGGGATGCTGGAAATGGCAATGGTACGGAGTAGGGGGCGGATACGTCGGGGGAACTCGAGCGACTTACTCAAAGCGTGACCTGTTTGCATCTACCGTATGGGCATGATCATGTGCTGCCATGCTGCCATGCTGATGGCCGCCTTGATGGTGATGGCCGTGGTGATCATGACCGTGATGGCTCATTTTTGTTGCCAAGAGCGATTTCTTTTGTTCTGAGGTCGCGATGAACGGCATGAGCAGGAAGATGATGGTCACGATAGTGAACACGAACATGGTCTAGCCCTGCTTAGAAAGGGAGCGACACAATTACAAAGTTACTGTATTTTCTTTTATCGTGAGCATCGGCCACTTTCTCGTCGACATTCCGTCTACTTTGCGGCAACATCTCGGTGACTTACTCGGGTGTATGTACATATGGAGATACTTACCTCAGCCGCCCGTCATCGAACCAAACGCATCTGCCGAATCTATACGGATACCCTTTAGGGTGCAGCTAAACATTACTGCCCTGCCTCCTCACCGCCTCGGGTCATCGTCATCACCGAACAGATTAAAGTCTATGAGTTACGTATACTTTAGACATTTGCCCCCAAGTATGCACGACCGTCGGGTCGATGCGAGATGGTGTTGCATTGGACGGCTAGTCATGTACGTATTAATCAAGCAGATCTAAACCGCAAGGGGCTTGGGCCGGGTGAGACCCAACTTCGAAGAAGCGGCTTGCATGGGTTTTGGATCTCAAATCGCACATTCGGAAACTGCCTCCCGCGCCTGCATGTGCTGATTCTGGAGCCCGAT
This sequence comes from Monosporascus sp. MG133, assembly GCA_004155925.1. NCBI lineage: Eukaryota > Fungi > Ascomycota > Sordariomycetes > Xylariales > Monosporascus > Monosporascus sp. MG133. The sequence continues at coordinate 70,118 of QJNX01000145.1, read as the reverse complement.
GGCGCGATGGGCGACTCAGAGAACGAGGTCGTCTTCCCCATGTGTCCGGGGGCCCAAGGGGCCAGGGGGGTGTATACTTATATACGTATGTAGTAGTAAGGGCTAGCTGGCTTTGACACCAGAGAGGATGTGCATGTTTCGGTTGCGTTGGAGACGACCTCAGCTGCAAGGCCCTCGCATCGGTCCGTGATCACAGGGCGCCGCACACCAAAAAGCGGCCCAAGGCGGGAATGGCGAAACCCTGAATGGGTGCTTCGTATTCCACCTTTTGCCATGTGCCGCGCCACAGAGCACTAAAATATCCCAAAAATACCGCGAAGAGGTAGTAGACCAGGACGCAGGCTCCCTTCGCCCTCTGTCACTTTTTTGGCGCTAGGTTACGGAGGACCAATTCTGTGATGGAATAGAGGGTTCGATCTGCAAGTGCGACAGAGCGTCCTCGGCGTCTGCAAGGCAAGGAAAGCGGAAGTGCGGGTGGTGATGGATGTGGAGATGGGGGTTACAACATTATAGGTGTAGTACGACGTCAATCTGTGCGACCTTCTCTCGGACCGGAATTGCTGGTCGGTAGCAGGGGACTAGAAAGCGGCAGAGGCGGGGCTGATCATGGTTGGATGTTGCACTACGATGATTAAACACGCACGTTGTATATGGAGATACGAACTAACTATGCAATCTAATATCTGTCACCTTATATTGGTGTCGTTATCACAAGCTATCCGTATCACAGCTGCAGGACGGCAGAGGGTGTCAATAATGAAACAAGCGAGCTGCATACACGAACCACGGCAGCCTTTCTTCGAAGGGGTTTCCCCCATTGCGAGGTACCCTATTGTACGTGAAAGGGATTCCAAGAAGCCCTTCCCGCGGCATAATTCCTTTCTGACAGGTAGCGGGCAATGAGGGCGCCACAGACCGTTATCTCAGTATGCCCCGTGTAACTACAAACAAGAGATCGCAGACGATACTTCCTTAGGCCTTTGTCGGCAGGTAGGATCTAGCAGTGCAAGGTACGCCGTACTCGCGTGCTCTTGTTAGCGCTGTCGGCCGCCGCTTATTGCGGAAGAAGCCTTGAAGCTCTCTTGGCCTCGTGCGGCACGGGTCGCAGGGGGCCGAGCCAGATCAGAGGACAGAAAGAGTCTCACCGCCGCTTCTCCGCTTGTATATGTAAGTACTGTATGTAGGTTAGCGTCATCGGACATCTTGTTCTCTTCAGAAAGGAGAAAAAAAGGGTTTAATGGTTTAATTAAGCCTTCAATTTCCTCCTGGGGGTTGTGCAGATGTTGCGGTTGCACCTAAACTGCGTTCCAAAAATGCCTTCAGCGCGCATAAGTCTAGGCGCACACATATCCGGAACCAAAAGGTTTTCTTATGGTCATTTGGAGCAACAAGGTTCTAGACTACCTAACCTAGACGGTCGGCTACGCACCTTAGCAAGCCTATTCAGGGGCCCTTGCAACTCGCGCTTGGCCGGACTCGGTTCGCTCAAGGACGTCTTTCGCTTAACAATTGACGGCTGGAGGCATGCGCGGTGGTCTCCGACCTCACCACAGAACGGCGAGACTATCCGATGGAGGGCGAAACCAACAGCAGCAGCAACATATTGTTGGTGGTCCGCGTTATCGCAATGCCTACGATAGAAGCCCTAAGAGATTTAATACTACCTGATTAGCCAGTTTATCGCGAATGGGAAGTCACACTGAGAAAATTGTTGGTGTGCTGCCCACTTCGCCCTTCGTCGGATACACGATAGTGGTTTAGGCGGCTGCCGTGATTCTGTAAACGGCGAAAGCGAACGGGGCGCCAATGCTGCACTCGATCCTCTTGGGTATTGACAACGTGTTTGTGGGGGAGCTGAGCCAGGTCTCCCAGGTATGCATACATGGGACGAAATCTTTCGTTCTACGCCCGGCGAAGGCGCGGTTGTGTCATTGTCACGCAACAGGAGCAGGGTGCTAAAAGGACGTAGGTAGTTTGACAGGACAGATGCTACTACAGATTACGTTAATGCGGTCTCTACCGCCGCAATGGCAAACCGCTGAGATTTTTCAAGCTGCGCTAGCTGCTGGTATCTCAGATTTACATCGTGGCCAGTTCATGCGTGCTCGCAAGGTCTAGATTAAACTTTTTGAAAAGATTTCATAGTACCGGTACCACATATTTATGCTACCGTCTGAGAAGGGACGGGAGGCATCTTGCGTTGACCAAGATGCCGTGATTACCCTCAGGCGAGGTACACGCGGGCGGTTTGCTACTTTGTGCGCCCTCTGTATGCCCTCTGTACGTGTAGCTGACTGAATCTGTTTGCTTGGACGATGTAGTACTACGGGCCTCACGCCCGAAACTGTCCCGGACGGGGAAACGGCCGTACGGCGGCGATATTGTCCGACATGTGACACCATGAATTTCGATGCCGAGGGCACTAACGAGAATTATTACTGCTCGGTATTAGCTAGCCGAGATCAGCACTTATTATTGGATTGCTAGAATGACTCTCGACATCTACCTAGCCCCTGGCCGTCTCGTGGTAGGCCTATCATCATCTACGCTAGCTCACTCGGCAAAGTAATGATTCCCCCCTATTGACTGTCAATACCGTAATCGCACGGGTAATGCCGGCCCACTGCGAAAGGAGTTAGTCGTATGCGTATCACAAGCTGACCGTAGCAGGGCGATCCCTTGAAGTGAGGCCGAAGAGAGGTGGTCATAACGCAGCGCCCAAAGGGTCGTACTGTGGGGTCGAAGCCGACCTTCTCCGGTCAGCAAGGGACGCAGTGCGATATCGGGGTCTGACGTGGAGAAATGGCGTTTCGTTGACGTGTCGGCTGCTGCGGAGTAGCCGAGATCCGTTCCATGGGTTTGATAGGGAATCTCGCATCATTCTGGAGGCCGTATCTGATGGGTGCGATTGGGCTGTCATCCCCTCACCCCTTTTAAGTCCCTCAATGCTAATATGCAAGCATACAATATGAGAACTAGTCTTATACTAGAAACCTTTTGTTTTCGTACTACGTTAGTACTAGCTCAGTCCCCTATGCGATCCACTAGGGTAATTAGTAGCTAGGCATCGCGGACCAGACAGAAAAGGGGAAAATGGCAAAAAGATGGTTCCGCCAGTTGGCCCTTGTGCGATCGCTGGAGAAGCTAAATTAGAACCAAATCGCGGGAGCGGCTCGCCCGCATGAGATTTTGGTCACGTGAAGCTTGCTTCCACGTCTTCCATTGGCTTTCTCGAGTTCTCCTTAACCAGTTGTCCAATCACTGGCGTTGTATGATATATCTGCTACCAGGCTTGAGTCGGGGTATCCTGGAGTCCGGGGCTTTGGGTGCATCATCTTAGTGCAAGTGCTCGTGGAGCGCCCTCTCCGTCTGCCACGAGGGCAAATTGTCGGTGTGCCGGATCGCGCCCTTCGTCTTGCAGTAATCAGCCGAAGGAACGCCAGCCTTGGCGCTAGTCCCCAGCGATATGACACGTCTGTTGTGCGTGTAAGACTTGCATTCAGGTATCCATCTACGTTTGCCTATCTTCCTGATTAAGCAGACGGGCGAAGGGCACCTGATGCAGCATTGTTGTCACCACGGACCGAACGGGGTGCATTGGGCTAGTCCGTCCCTACTGTGTAATCAATGTCCTCTTAATGTGGCACAATCATATTTCACTTGGAGTAGCCTAGCGTGTGATGGTATTCCCTTAGTCTGCGATGCGAGAGAGAGCGCTAAAAGAACATATACCCAAAGGGGCGGCTTCTCGTCAGGTAATTACTCCATCCAGTGGTCTCTTAAATCCTAAGCAGATCCTCCAACAGCCCTTCCCCTTGTGATTTCATGCCATGTTCCCTTTTCGTCAAAGTGCTACCATTGTATAGTCGTTTGTTACGCATAACCAACCTCTATTTGATCAATGACCGCTTCTTCCCTAAGCCCCAGTGGCAGTTGGGCATGTCTATGACCGGACTTTTGCTTTTATGGGGTGCCTGTGTTTGCGTTTACTACATGCTGAATTTAAAGCGCTGTAACACCAATGAGGTGACATGAGCTACGCCGGGTCATAGAGTGGCCAGTGGCGGGGGAAGACTCTGGATATATCGTTTATTTGCAGACTTAAGTATTTGTCTCCTGGTCTTATTAGCGAGCAAGGGTTATCAAAGTTAAGCGCGTGTCAGCTGATGTGGTTGATTGAGGCTATGGCCAGAATCAGCCAAAGCCGTCATGCCTTGCTTCATTATAGAATGTTAAATGAAGTTCTCTAGGTGATGTTTAATTAGCCGCTAATCCCGGTACCAAAGGAGTGGATAGCCAATGAGTGGAAGGATTGCCAGCCACCAACGAACGACTGTCACCACTACTGGATCCCATAAAGCGTTCGTATGCACAATGTTTGTAAATCGGAACTTCTAGGCTCTCGCTAGGAGGGGTGGTCTGACTGACAATCCTGCTGGATTCTGGCGAGATGTAGTTGGTTAGTTGAGCACACCTGAAAGGCGGTAGCCACGACGAGAGCGGAAGCCAATTGCGAGCACCGAGCTTCGCTGGCAACTTCAGAGCCTATCAAATCTGGCGGCCACCTTCCATATGCCGCCTGGCAAAGCCACCATTATGAGGTGGTGTTCACTGACCCCTAAAAGACACAGCTTCGTACAGATTGACTGGTGTTAGGCCGGCCTGGTTAGGAGACAATCCATCATTAATAGGAACCTGCCGCCGTATGGACCTTAACATACGAGTTAAGAACCCCCAAGTTTAGGATTCACGCCTGGCTTTCAATATACCGTTCCTTTTGACAACACCCTGTTACCGAGTTGGTGCGGCGTCCGCTCCTGCCCGCCTCTATTTACTCCTGTACTTTCGAGACATACCCCTATTTAAGCAGAGAAAAGGTCAGCCAATGTTGGAGTAATACGTATTGTATACATAGATTGACGATTTGACGCAGGACGGATTTGAGGTCAATTTAAAGGTCTAGATGTAGAACCTATTGTACTTCATCCGTGTCTTGGTCATATGACCATTTTAAGCCGTGGAGAGTTTGTGTTCAGCACCCCATGACAACCACGCCTGCTACAATTAGCGCACCAACCCAATGTGGCATGGTTTGAGCTGAGAGCAACGGGCAATTCACATTAGCACTCTTCCTGCGTCTTCGAAAGCTTCTTTTCCATCGATCCATATCCAGACGATACATGCTATCGTAACGTCTGTGTCTGCTGTCAAAATAAACTGCATCACCAATCCTACGAAGAGTCAATATTGCAATGAGTGCAGGGCGACCTGGGCGCTTATCAATTGGCTTTACCGAGTTGGCTTGAGACTTCGTGGCTCATGGTCGAACGCCGCCGCGGGATTCTCCTCTAGGAAACACGAGGTCAGTTCGCATATCGTCATGTTGTCGGCTGCTCTACTCTGCATCCCATACTATATAGCTGGGTATTTCCGAATCCAAACTTGGGCAGCTACGCTACTGTCTAATGATGCCTGTACAAAACCATAATTAGATAGATATCATTAGGCCTAAGCGACATAAGAATCGTACCATAGAGACTTTCTAGGCGCCGGGTTCAGACTCAAGCAACAGCAGGGTCCGCGACTGCGACTAACACGCTCGCATGGATTGCAAAGCCGGTGATCAACGCTTTCAACAACTTGGGCCTAGTCCAAGCCCTGTGTGGCCCGAACCTAAGGGAAAGGAGAGCAGATGAAGAAATTCCCGAAAGCAGCGTATATGATGGGAGCGACACACAAACGAGCGGCAGAAAGTAGTTGGTACCGTGGGTAGACGGGACCCTAAATTCACATGCCAACATTAGGTGCTATTTTTAATGTCTCTTTTTAGGGGAAATAACCAGACGTTAGTAGTTCTTTGCAAGTAATTGTTGGAGTAGTGAAACATGAGGTCTTGGACACTGCAACGTGTGTATGTAGTTTGTGGCGTCCACACAGGGGCGCAAACTACGTCTATCTGTGCTGAGGTTTCTTTGCTACAGTAGGTCAGTATTGTAGTGTTCTCCTCACCACGACCTGTTTAATTAGCCCACCACCAAATGTGAGCATCATGGTTCCCTATTTATAACGACGAACGCGCTCAAATAACTCACTGGTATTAAATATCCAGTGAGTCTTCGACGTTGGAATATATATAACAACGTAGAGCCATTGTCACTCTCTAACCTTTGAGTATCGTAACCGTGGAACTACTTTAGCACCACAGTCATTGGCTTGGTTTCTCCACAACCTTAACTTGAGCCTGGAGAAAATCATTGCCTACCCCTGCTAAGCCCTCGCGGAAGGTTTGCGGGCATCTCCAATTTAAGCGTAGATTTTCGTCGTCTATAAGTTTGGAAAGGCAAACCTAGATTCTTGAAAACAGATCTCAAGTTCCGATGCTTAGTAAGTTACAGTATCGGATTGACGATAAGGAGTAGCTGCGCCTGTAACCGGAACAATCCATGTGGTTTGTCAGAAAGACCTTCTTACTGTTTTCCGTTGGCTTGGCTGCAGCTCTGTCAAGAGGGTGACATGGAGACAAGTCATGACACCCCCGGGATGCCACAGTAATTAGATATGGCAATATGATATATCGCAAAATGTCCATTTAAGACACATCGCATCACCTCATTGTACGCGAGCCTTATATTTAGGCTCGACTAAGACCCGATCTGGATATATCCTGCGTTGCTGCCGCGAACATGTGTAACCCATCTAAGCAATCTCGGAAAATTACCAGGGCTCCCGTTGGGTCGCGAGAGCGCAAACCAATCGAATCAACTTTGACGCCGCGGTGGCGTTCGAAATTCATTAGCTCTCCGTTTTACCCAAGACTAGACAGGCGTAAGGTCGACTTGGGAATTCTTCTAAAGAGAATGAATCGGAAACAGGGGGAGGCCTTCGATAAAATAGAATAGGATTAATAACAAGTCCTCTTACAGGTTATGGAGAACTTGTTGAACCTGCGGCTGTTCCCGCCCTGCAGTGGAAAAGCATATGCATCATCCCCGAGGATGAGGTATGTCAGGTTTGCCCCAAGTCGCACGAGGAGACTGGCGCGGCCGAAACCGAAGGGGTATGTGAATGCAGACGCGGTGACCGATTGACCGTTGCATGAACATGGGATCAGCCGCAGGGAGGGAGGGGCCAGCGGATAAGTACAAGGGACGGGAAGACCCATGGTCTCGGACGGAGCAGCATCACGTAATAATCTTGTTAATGGCAACGTCGTATTACCCCAAATAGCAACGATTCATGGTACAAGGTTGAAGCTCATTCCAGGGTCTCGCTCGGTTGAAACGACAGCATCCAAAGAAAGGTGGTAAGAAGCTGATCATGAGCCGACTTTCTTCCTGGGGATCTGTTGGTTGGGCGTGGTAAAAAGAAAAGAGGCGCACCTAATTGGAAGTTTTTGCGATCCCAGTCTATCTTTTCCCTAAAGAGGAGCCCGTGATCATATCAATATACTGTGCGCTACTCAGGAATCTGCAGTTTTGGCCGCCCTATCCCAGGACTAACCCCCGTCACGACCGCCAGAAAAACTAGTAGGGAGCTCTACAGACCAAGCGATGGGCGACCAATAAGTGAGAAGAATATTTGTCATCCGTGGTACCACCAGGAATATCTACTCTACTGAAACAGGCGTACTTGAATTGTGCTAGAGCGAGGACTATTAGCTAGTAGGCATTCAGGCGAAGCATTGCTAGCAGTACCACACACACCTGGTAAGGGATAGTACGCTTACCGCTCGTGTATGCGTGTCTGTACTTCAGCACATGCACCAATCTACAACGATGGTGTGGTAGTCTAATTGAGAGGGGTGGTGGCTGTATTGGGATGAGGTATCGAAGCGCAGTTGTTCAACGAGGAACTAAACGCACCCTGTCACTTATATCCAAGCCTTCGAACCGAACGACAATAATAAAACGTGGAATGCGTGGCCCGAAAGGGGAATTGGTCCGCTGTCGGGATTGACGGGTAGACTGAGCATGGAATGCCGGGAAGGCGGGTACCAGCATTAGCAAGACAACTTGGCAAGCTCGGTGCATCGGCGCATCGGCGCATCGGTGCATCGGGGATTCCGCAGCGAGCCGGAGCCGGAGCAGCCAATGGTTTGGGGGGTCTTGTAGCGCATGAACTTCTGGAATCAATGTTTTTTGTTTGCGGAACACGGAGCAGGAGGTGTGTCGTTCACCCTGAAACTATTTTGACGAAAAGGTGTGGCTTCGGTGGAATCGGGGTTTGCATGGTGTAGTGGACGATTGATGATGATGACCCCAGCCCTGGCATGCGCCCCGTGTGTGACCAGAAATCAATCAGAGATCGCATTGCGCACTCCTCTTTTCTCCCCTAGACCCTGTCGCAGCCCCCGTCGCACAACTCCCCAACCCGTCTTACCTGCTTTATTTGCAACCTCAATTTTCACGTTCTGGGTGCTTCCGTACATTAGTGTTACTGTAGCCAAGAAATGGTCCCATGTTCGCTCGGGAGGCTTGGCTCCACACGTCCCCCTGCCGCCCTCCGCTCCCTTGCACGCATTGCCGCTGGGCCCTGCGTTCGACTATACCGGATTCGAAAGACGACAACATCTGGCGGGACCAATAGAATCCTCGCGTGCGACGCAGCCGTTACCAACCGAGGGGATTCAAGTAAGACGGACGGTAAGCCAAAATCCCTTAGCCCCAAAGCGGCTGGCGAATAGGGCCGTCCGAAGGGGGTGTCTCTACCACTGTGAAAATGTCCGTATCGACTAGTTTCTTAAGGAAGGGCCGAAGCGAGTCGTGACTACATAGTATGTATGCCAACTTCTCGAAGATCGCCGGCCGGAGATTTAAAACTCGTGACCTAACGGTACCCCGTCTTGGAAAAGGCCACCATGGCTAATATCGAGCCCTATCTCTTGCAGCGAAGTGGAATTGAGGTCATCTGATCCACTTTAGGGTCTCGCTTCCCTTCTTTACCCACTTTGTTCTTTTCTCACTCGTACGGCAGATCCCGCCCGTTAATGTACAATACCCAATTGGTACTGTATAAGAAGCTCGGTCCGGTTACACGAGCCAATTGTGGTGCAACCGTAGCCAGCATGATTATCCTAGCAGCTATCGATGCGAGTCAGGCTGGTAGCCACGTGAAATGAAGTTTGTTGACTGAGTGGAATACTGGACGGAATACGCAAGCTCCGATTACGCATGCTCTTCCGCTTTTTGCACCGCCAGCTAACGCCAGGCAGATACATGACTTGTGCGTCTGCCGCAAGGATGCATCAGCGATACATGCCAAAAGGTGCGTTCGTTAGCATGGGAATTCAACCGTCTTTGGTAGGGCTACTTCCTGGCTGCGCGCATAAATATCAATACCATACGTACATGCATTTGCATGTACGAAGTACTTACTGTGTAGTGGTAGGTTTTTCGGATGGGCGATAGGAGTGTGGGTTTCATCGGCTCACTTGGTGGCGGCAACACCCGCAACATGTGTCAGACTCGTCCAGGTACCCGAAGTCTGGGAGGCACTTGTACAAAGTACCAACGCGCCTATGCCTCCAGCTATAAACGGGGTTCCCCTCGCCGGAACCTTCCCCAGCGCAAATGAGTAGAGTGGGTGCAGTTCTTCCGTCTTCAAGGGTATCGAGCTCAGCCTGACCACCTCAAAACACACACAATGTGTATGTATATCGTCTACCCTCCTGCATCCCGCTGCAGTCTACATATTTATGTATGTGCGTGAACTAGCACATGACCTAGAACCTAACGCGACTGCATGGAGCCCTGATGTCCTAAAGACCCGCACACCCCATTATTCTTCTACCCAGTTAAGAGAACAGGGCTAGGTTGCAAGATATGATGGATTGCGGCGCTGCATTTTGTTAGATACATACATCAGTTTCCCTCATGCTAACACACGTAAGCACATACTGCTGGCTACTCTTTTTGGCCTATCGAGGTGACATCCCGCATGTGGATTTGGGACTCATGTAATACAAGCCCATCTACCCTTGCTAGCGGGTATATAAATTACTACTACGAGCTTACGGCGTTATTTTGTTGTGAACGTTGCTGTGCAACCTTTTGCGGCCCACCAATCTGAGATCAGCGCAACTGACATACCGGATCAGGTCAGCGAACGCCGTCGTGTCATCCTGTTATGTTTGATTCCTAGAAGGATTTAATGCGTTGTGTCTCACTAGACCATGGTATCCTAGGGCTATATCATACATGCAGAAATGTTTTGTACGTACCCTGCCACAATAAAATATTAATCCCGTATTAGGGACCTGACTTGATCAGAGTTCAACTCTGGTACTTCTTGGAAGTCGATGGAGAGAGTGTAAGCCGGTCATCCTGTTTTGCTTGCGTCCCATAAAGAGGGGAGATCGAGAGACACTGCCACTTAACGATAAGAAAACATGGCAGACCGAAGCACCCGGACCCTAGTCGTTAGGCGTCAAAAAGCGGTGCGATGACATGGGCGGGTTCTCTTTATGCTAAGGGCGGATCGCGGATTCAGAGGATTCTCGCCCTTTTGTTTACCCCTTGCGTTAGCCTGCCCAACTAGTACCCCAAGCCCGTGGTGTTGGTTCATCAATACCCATATGCGGGAATGTGACCGAAAGAATGAAGAAGCTTCTATTCTGTAATCACAGCCGCCACACAAAGCCCCAGACGAGCGGTTGTGCCATGGAGATGCCAGGCTTGTACACGGTGATATACATTGCATCTCCCATTTTCTCAAGTGATGTTTTAGCTAGTTGAGTGGGAACCCTCGCCGCAGACACTCCAGTGTTTTTTCCCTTAAATATTCTTAGCCACGCGAATATGCCACCATACGGCAATGCCGAAACGTAGAAGTCCAGGAGGCAGTAAGTCTCCGCGGCTAGAGAACAATATTTCGAGCTCCGTCATTTCCGCCTCTAGTAGCTGCACGAGATGCAACACTGTTCTTCGTGAGTTTGGCTTCCAAAACTCGGGCTCTCTCGGAAGCCTCATATAGCAAATGATTTATGGAACTTAACCGCTTCAGCCGACCGGTCTTGGCCGCCAGCTTGGCATTAGGTGAGTATTGGCTAGGAGCGTAGGGCTACATCCTTCGTTTGGATCCCGCAAACGCTAGGGACTTTCTGGCTGGGTGCCATCCCCCTGGTTCACTCATCCCAGCCGACTGTGTGATGAGTCTTACCAAGGATTTGACAGAGGCGGATCGACGGTAGCTCCCGAATGGGAATCATGATCGCTTCTTACATTGGTGGCCGCCATTGGCATCGTATCACTCCTTGTACGTGCTTGCCGCTCTCATTGGGCCGTCTATTGCCTCGGTATTGCCTTAGTGAGCACCCCCATTCGCCTAGGTTAGAGCGGCTAAGTCGTTCCTAGGTTTTTAAGCAGGGAAGTCCAAACCTTCTTTGGGAGGCCATTGGATACGTTGTAGATGACGGCTAGATTTAGACCTATAATGTTCGTGTTAAAGTTCCATCCGGCGATTGGATCACAACTTAGTCTCGTAAGACTAAAAGTCTGCCCGCATTTCTTCGGATTTTTCACATTCCTCTAGCGGAAGACAAACGCAACGAAACACTTTGCTTGGTGTGAGCGAGCATAGGAATGCTTTGACGTACCTGGAAACCCGTACAGAGGACTAACGGCTCAGGGCCCGCCAACGAGCGGGCGGAGACAGGCAGGCGGGTGTCAGGAGCGGCGGTGTGGAACGGACAACTCCGGCGAGTTGGAGAAGTGGAGGGACCTAGGAAAAGAAAGGTGAGTGCCAGACCCTTGGAACCGCGCTATAACAGTTGGTTTTTGAATGCTGCCGGGATCTTAGTCACGAGAAAGTATACTTGACTTGCCATGAGACGCTGAGCCCGCCTGCATAATCCCCATATCTAGCGTGTAGCAACGTGTATACATTACGTCTCGTCTACTTGATTGAACCCTGGCGCCTCTCATCCTCATCCTCGGTATGCACATGTGGCTACATGGCGGCCCGTCGAGCACCTTAGCATCCGAGCACAAACAGGGGTGAAATTCAGTGGCACGGACTCCGTCATTGACATGCATAGGGTAGGGTACGGTCTGTAAGCACACCTAGTACTGTACATCATAGGCGTACCTTGGGATGTATAGGACGCAATCACCACCTGAGGCCATACTGGTTGCACCTCATGTTGTACATCGACATGCTCTTCCATCAATGCAGAAAAATGCACATGCATACGTCAGTATTCATGATTTAATCTAACCATATGGTATTGAGTTCAGCGCAACAAAAGCTTCAAAGACTTTGCGATCTAAGAGGCCCACGGAGCACATGCATGTATGTAGATACCTACATTTCGCTACAGACCCGATTCCAATCATGTATTGTTGCAGGCACCTTTCCCCATCAGGCAGATGACCTACCGGGCTGCCTACCTGCATGATTCTACGGAGTGTCGGCCGCCGCGATATCATATAACACATCATCGTACTTTGCATGGGAGATAATGCATGGGAGATAATGCACGGGCACGTCCGAGCTGAAAGATCAGGATTCTACAGGAAAGCCCCACCGACAACACACCTACATGGCCACTACTCTACACCCTATACGCATACTTATACTAGGATTACCACCAGCTTGGGAGAGCCGTGGCGCAGTTCTCGAAACTTTTGATTTACTCACATGCATGTCCGTCTGCATGCCATCCCGCAACTCGCTGCATCCTTAGAAACTTAGGACCAACTGGACTTGACACTGTCAAATCACGCGCAGACGTCACAAGTCCACTCTACGCAACCACCCTGCGAAGGTGGTTATGCCCGAGTCTACATACATAGTTACGGTCTACTGTCCACGAGCTCGCACTCGGCTATCCGAGGTGTGGTGTCGCTGTAGCGGAGTACGCGCGCCTGTGTGTACCGAGTCATAAGAGACCATCTAACTAGGAGTATCAGGTTGGAGCCTATTTTCCCTCCCTTGGAAGGAATTACAGATCGCACGGAAACTATATACCCTTCCACACCACGCAAATTTTGCATTCAGCTGGTACCTACATCACGGACATCCTCGGTGGTTTTGCGCATCGTAACAATCCCTCCATTGACATACCACCAACGTGCGAGCATTGAAGCTCCGCTGAATTCCCCGACATCACCAGGATTCACACCCATCGAACTCCAAGCCGGTGGCACTAGACACGCAAGAATCATTAATCATTCTTTCCCTTGTGCCTTTCTTTTTTTTCCCCCTTCGACCGCTTCCTTCCCACCCATTAATCACCGGGATATCCATCCGTGGGGCAAAGAGGCTAACGTGGCACAATCTGGTGTCCGCAACCTTCATCCATTCGAGACGGTGGCACATCCGCATTTCCACTCGCTGTGGCTGTGTGCGGGCGAATTTATCAACTAACATTTACAAAGTTCACGCAAGAGTAGGTAGTTCCGGGGGACGGTCCCAATCAAACTATTCGTATAGGTGGTGCCGTGTGGGAATAGGCGTCCGAAGCCGGTAATACCATAAGCTTACTAGCCTCCCCATTTCATCGAAGTCTCCTGCGGCACAGATCTTGAAGGCTGAAGCGCCCGCCAAACTTAATAGCGCAGAAGGGGGAACTCCTGGGCTAGTGTGTCTGTGTCATCATTTTGGGTTTTATGAGCTGCGGCCCGTTCTGCGACCAGATTGTCCATTCTGACGGGTGATTAGGCGCAGAACTTCCAAGCCCAGGCTTAACCTGATTGGAAAGGATCCGCCTCCAAATCCACACACGGGCTATTTTCCATTTGACAGACCCAGCTGCAACAACCCCCACCACAACCGCCCTTGTATAACACAACGTTTCTTTGGTTGCATTTGGTATTGCTTCTTTCCCATCTTTCCCCCTTGATTCCTCGGCCCGGTTGACAAGCCGATATTGAACTACGTGCCGGTCTCCCTTCTCGTTCACCGGCCCAACGGGAAGCTGAGACACATAACTTAAATGTTAAACCCTACCCACGCCTTCCTGCAGGCCGGCCAATAGCCCCAAGGGCTTTTCCCGCCCGTTTCGCACCGCAAAGAACACACCAAACAAGAGGACGAAGAAGGAACCAAAACCAGTCACTGCACCTCTGTCGAGTACTCGGCGTCGCGATTTATCTAGCACGACGGCCTTCGCTACCCAGGAGTAGCATTTAGCTTACAGACCCGAAGTCCGCGAGTCCACACGGAGCAGCAATCCGCTGTCTAGTCCATCGGCCGGTATCAGTTCGCACGTGGATTGTGGGCGAGAATCTCCGCAGCCAACCGCTTCGGGTACTTTCCCGCTAGCCGTATACCAACAGGTACGTAAGTTCGTTGGTGGGGCAAGTATTCGTCCTTGACCACAGCCTCTCCAAGGAATACTGTCTGTCTTCGGAGAACACAAAGTCCTCATACGAATTCCGTCTGCGTCCTTTGGTCCACGGGCTCATTTGCATAGCGCGCTTCTCGTCACTAATAACCTTAAAAACGCCCATTGTATGCATAATGTTGTTCTTTTCCTACCAATCCCTTGCATCTCCCTTCCGAACCCACTCGGTCGCTCCCTCGCTGCATTGCACCGCCCCAGTTGCATCAGAGAACTCAAATTCTACGCGGTATTGCCGCGCCCTCTCCCGGGCTAACTTAAGTAGCAAGTGCTTAGTAGCCGCCTCTTCGGTTCGGCAAAGCCTTCGTTCCTACAAATCCCTACAGCCCTTATACAGAGTCGAAGTTTGCCTGTGATACCCAGGTGGGCCTCGGTAGTATGCTGGTCTCCCTCGTTTCCGCTCCTGGTTGAGTTACCTTGTTCTTGTTGGTAGTCTATTTTGTATGTCGTTGGTATAACACCAGCAGCAGTTGGCTGTGTTTGGCGTGTCACAAAACTGGCATGTGTTATCCAGACCAAGACCTTATTTCTCGTTTCTCAGTGTTTGCAACTGGCTCATTTGACTTTCCGTGTATTTCCCTTAGCAAAATTTATTTGGTCCAAGCCCTGTCTATGTTTTGTAACCCCTCAGCCAACTCGCTCTCTCCTCGCAAGTATGGACGTGCTCGGATCCATTCGGCTAACAAAAAATTTAAAAGCCACAGTTATTAATCAGGGCTGTCCTTACCTCTGCGGCTGTCAAGGGTCATCCCGCATCTTATTATACTTTTAAGGTAGAGAGAAGCCCTGCCGGACCAAGCGTCCTTGAGTTCTGCCTCCCTGCTCTCTAACATTATTAGTGCAAGTACCCTCTCCGCCAGTGCGCGTCCGTTTTCTTCCATTCGACTACGGTTAGCCCCGCGCTCCACTCCAGCCAAAGTAGACAGACCTTTTACTTATTGTGCTTGCCACTTAAGCAAAAGGACTTTCGTTCCTTCTCCCACTCCCCACACAATTACGGTACATGTGTACTATTCACATATAACTACTTCCGATCCCCCTGTAGTTGTTCTTACCTGGGGTCTCCCCATTTTGACCCTTAGCCTCTCTTGTCTCCCCCAACAGTGCTTAAGCTTGGTTCTTCTCGAACCAGTGAAACCTCACACCACAACCCCCTTTTGATAATATTCGACTCTGCGCCGACTAGGAGTGTTCGCCATATAAGCCACTATATCTGCTGTGCAGGCACAGTTTCCGTATCGGGAATCCTAATTTTGCGAACGCTCGGCTCTCGACAACCTTTGCCAGACATTTGGCTGGCCTGAAATTCTTCGGCAGTGTGTCCGGTGGCCGTATATTGCGGAAGGTTGTAGGGAGTGGCACTTTTCTTCTTATTTCCCAACAAACAGATCTCCTTCTCACTGTCGGTACCGCTATTGATTTCAAAATCGGGGGTGCGTGGCGCGTGCGTTGTAGGTTGGCGCATTAAAGCGTCGGTCTTCGTAGTATGGCAGAAGACCATCTAGTGAGGGGACTGCAACAACGCAACAACCAAGCCGACGACACTCAGTATCCCCCGGTGCCTGGTGAGGAGGACGATAGATCAAGAGCGATCCCCTATCATCCACGACCACAAATGGCGACGGGATCCGTGACTTTACCTTCCATACAGGATCCCCACGGTGCCTATGGCCCGTCTAGTGGCAGAGGCTGGGATGCCAGAGCCGGTAGCTATGGTCTTTCGCCGGGTTCGACGAACGGATATCCTCCGCCTGGGAGCGGTCCACGAAACACGAGCTATTCGCCCTCGCCTGCTGGCAGTGCGTATCCTCCTCCGGGCCCTGGCCACCAGTATCTTCCGCCTGTTCAGCCCCATCCTCAAGATTCTAGAGCAACTTACCCTCCAGATCCGAGGGCCTCACAATATTATCCAGCTCAGAGACCCGTACCTTACAACAGTAATCCATACGGCTATGCGTACTCACCAGATCGAGGCCATCCAGGACCTTATCCTCCCGACTATGCCCGTGGCCCGCCTGGGGGTGCCGCTGTGATGCAACAATCTGCACCTCGACAGCGTACCTCGATAGCTTGCAGATATTGTAGGAGACGCAAGGTAAGTCACGAAAGCCTATGAAACAGGAGATGATGTCTCTTAGACTTGATGGTATATTAAACATTTTCACAGATTCGATGCAGTGGTTACCAAAATTCACCGGGAGGGAAATGCACAAATTGCATCAAGATGAATCAGGAATGTATATTTCAGCCAGTTTCATCGTCGTCTTCTACTGCGTTTGTCCCGGTCTCGGCATTACAAAACGGAATTCCTCCTGGGACCCAGCTGTTTGGAGCGTATGGACAACCTCTATCCGGCCCCTCCAATGTTTCCCCAAGTGGTGGTGGCTCCGGCTATCCAGCCGTAAGCCCATCATATGACCAAGCTCTTCCGTCCCCCACTGGATCGTACGGTTCGTTCACGGACGATAGATCTGAAGTGGGCAGGCGAAGGCCAAGACCCCCCGAAGATGACCCAGGAATGCGCTTACCTCCTCCGAACTCGTTTTCAGACGACAATTCCCGGAGACGCTCGCCGTCAAGTAGCAGCCCCGGTCATATATCGGCATATAAACCGTTGCCTCCGTCGCAGCCGCATCCCGGGTTTGAGAGTCAAACCCCACCGCCTCGACGAAGTCCATCTGGTCCTCCAACGGGCAGCAGCAATGCGAACTCGGTTATGAGTCTGGGAAGTATCATGGACAATGGCCCTAGTTCGAACACAGGTCCCAGTTCAAGTAACGATATCGACCGGAACATGTTGGGCCGTCTCAACCGCCGTACCTAACTACAAAGCGAATATGCCTACAAGGGTGGCCAAAGAGCTGGCTGGGACGATAATTTGGGGCCGTGTCGGGACAGATGCACAGGATTACGCAAACCGATAACTGCTGGGCAGTCAATGCTTGCTTAATTGGCGCTGCATGAATCAGTCACTGGTTGGTACGGCGAATGGATCGGACGTGTTGTTGACTTTCTATTTTCCCAAGTCGAATCGATACTGGGGTCGCAGCCAAGATCTCGATCGTAGAGTACGGCTAAGAGATACAGGATTATGGGATCGTGGTAACCTATCGCAAACGTGGACGATACGACGGCGTGAAATTTTAGATCACACTCTAGTTTGGCGACAAACACCGGTCAGCGCATGATTTCTCGAATTGCTTTTAACTACGTTCCTCTACGATTTTCTTTTGTCGTCGGGCATTCCAGCTTACAAGAGACAACGCGCTCGGGCGGTAAAATTCAACGGGGCAACGGGGAAAGAATGGCTTGCCTCGCGGCACAATTTTCAAAGCTTCTTATTTTGTTGTAATCACATCGGATATTTTATGGGACCCTTTATGGCCTTGTACTTCTCGTTGCCGCCAAAGCACTATGTCATACGCCGTATCGGGGCCGTGGGAGGTGGTCATCTGTGTTTCTGTCGATTCGCCCTACAAAGTCATGCGGGTGGTGTTGTGTTATCTTCATTGATTGGCGTTCCAGGCTCTGAGATCCATATCTTTTGCGGAACTGGAGGGAAGATCCATGACTTCTCTCCAATGTCGAGGGTACTTAGTGTTGCGTCTCTGGGGGTGCCCAACAATAGAACAAGTTGTTATTTTCCAGTAGCCTGTCGGCTGTAGGCGAGGTAAACATGACAAGCATGCATGGAGTGGCACTCGGGCAGTGCCCAGCAGCGGGCTTCCCTGCTCTCTCTCCATGGAGATAGTTACCTAGTGGAAGGAGGAAATGGCATGGTGGAGTTCAAGTGGATACTTTATTTGACAAAGCACAACTATATACGCACAAGCACTGTTGATTCCTTGGACTCTCTTACTTGGCAGGAGGAGCCATGCGTGGGCTCGCGCAGAAATGCGCCCCAGCAAGATTGACCACGTCGAATCGTTAATCGTACTCTATCTAAACGCTTTTTAGCGACTATCGGTATTATCTCCCTTATATAAAGTAAATAAGCATGTAAATCTTAGGTACGCTTTTCTTAATTCGTGCTTAAAAGTTGCGTTAAAGGAAACATATAAATATATAACAGATTTATTATTTATGATTATTATTTTACAATTTTTAATTTATGAAATAATAGAGAAAGTTCTTAAAATTTTATGTACTTTTAAGATTTTATTAACAAATTATTTGAAATGCAACATGTATGATATATTATGAAGCAAATTACGTAGGTCTTTTTATTTTAACTTTTTAAACCTTTTAGCTGTAATACTCGTATTGCACGCAATGTATCGGTAGAAGTACCAACCATAACCTAGCTACCACTCTGCTTGCATGGGGCCCAAGGTGATTAGCGGTGGGGTTGCCAGAATGCGTTTAGGTGAGGTGCGGTTAACGATTCGGTATGGTCAATCTAGCTGGGCGGAGAAATGCGCTGCAGTCGGAGTCGCGCAAGCGCCGTCCTATTCGCAGCGGTATCCCGGCCACGGGTTGCTGGCGTCCTCCTCTCTTTCTCTCGGCTTTCAACATTCGCGACGAACGCGTCTGTGCTGCCAAGTGGCTCTCCACTCCCCTTGGTAATAAAATAATAATATCATCTCGGGTAAGGTTAGAGGAGCACTAAAACCTCTACCTGCGTACATTAGGACCACCCATTCTCTTCCTCGTTCGAAAACGTTTTTTTCTTTTCTCTTGACCTCCAAGTTGATAGTAAGAATAATTTACACGCCCCAATTGTGGTTATATGGGGCCTCAGTATGTCGATTAATTTAACTACCAGCTTGCCCACCTTCTTGCCTACTACCCTCATCCATGGCGCCCATCATAACGCGGAGGGGAAACATGGCTAGGGACTATTGGCAGGATTCGGACCGCGAAATTGACTACGTGCTACAGGAAATTGAGTCGGTGTACCAACATAGCCGGGTCCGAGTAGATATTCACATAGTTTAGTGTTTCATTCGTAACTCGAAACTACTTTTCTTATTGTGTTTTTACTTCCAGTGAACCGGACACCTGTTCGCTCTGTGACTTGTGTATTCTTCATCCTCTACTCACGGCTGCTCCCTGCTTCACACCAGCAGACGTTGACGGACAGGCTGGTGAAACGGTGTACCTATTATGAGGATTCTGCTTTACGCACGTTCGACAAGCACCAGCGTTTCGTAGACTCCGCCCCCGTGAATGATACCACGAAACCACAGCTTAGGATACCTAGTAGATCAAGGGGAACGGCCGGGCTGTGGCCCGGAACGCCTGCCCTGATTCATGGGCGAACATGAGGGGTTGGGCCGTTGGTTGGTCGGTGCTGCTAACCCAAAGACCTACTTTCCGGTTGACTTTCCGATACAGGCTTTCCCCCGAGTCCAGAGCGGATTCGAGGTGAAGTACTACCACGATGCGACAAGGGGCACGCACATGCTTTTGACACGTACATAGAAAGTAAAATAGGGGGACCGCCGGGTGGCGCTTGAGTTTCGACGGTGTTATCCCATCCGGGGCGGGGACTCCCACTCAAACCTTCACCTTTGCTTTCTGTCCTCGGTGACGCATAACATACAGCAGCCCACCCATACATACATACGCACGTACGGGCATGTGTACAAACAGAGACGACGATTTTGCATATTCCGTGCAGCCGCGGAATCGGCGCTGCGTTGTATGTAGCCTACAGTACGTTTCTGCCTAACACCTATCGGCCTTCCTGTCCGTCTCGGCGTCTACGGTGTGGCTCTCTACCTCGCTTCCCCCTCGCCACAAAGCCTATGGTAGGGTACGACTCGTCACTTTGGCGCCGAGGCCAACTGGCGGTGAGCCCGCCGGCGTATAGCAATATGCTTCATGTAGCGCAAACCTACCGTATCATTATGTCCGCCTTGGATAGCTTTTCGTGTTGTGCGTACATTGCATCCACATTTACATGCGCGCACGTGGATGCGTATGCATTAGGGGCGGCACCTAGAAAACAAAACCAAGAACCACAAAACCAAAAGAGCCACTATGGCCTCCCTCAGACTTCGCTACGTACCGTACCGAAACCTTCTTCTCAGTTCAACCAGCATTAGCCCGTCGGTTCGACTCGACGAGCGTTATTATGCGTCTCCCCTTCTCCCTCCCGTCACAAGAGCTGGTCCGACTCGCGTGTCGACCTGGTCTGATGAACCGACTCGTGCGGACGGACGGGCGGACGCCCTCTGTATGTACAGTGAAATCGGACTTTTGGGTGGAGAGTTTGGGTTCAAGTGAACCAACAAGTCATAACTCAGTCCAGCGCCGGGAGGCCAATACGGTTCCCGACAAGGGTCTCCCTTCTTCCTCTGCCCTGGAGAAAAAGGGGGGAGTGTGGCGGGGGCTGAGAGGCGGCCGACAAGGCAGTTCTAGGAGAGTGTTCATCGAGAAGAAGGTAGGTAGGTTGTTAGCTTATTCGAAGGCTGCGTAGGAAACCCGGACGTAGGTTTCTTAAGGGGAACTGGTGACTCTAATAGCTTTGCCGCGATAATAGATCCAAAACAATGAAGCCAACTTTACTTCAGACTCAGTAATCGCCTCTGTTATGCTCGTAAATGTTCGCGGATTTTTCTACTCTCCATGTGCTTCGCGTAGAACGATGTCCTTTTTTGCCTTGTAATACGTTCCATCTGACTCGACTTTCCAATCGATGCGCCCTGTTGTTGCTCTACTTCCCTAAGCAAACGTGTCCCCGTAAGCGACTTAGCAGTACAGTACGTTCAGATGACGTTTGTTCTATGCTATCTGAAAGCAAGTCGACTCGAGGGCCAGCGAGCCGCGCCGAGCCGAGCCACCGTCTTGAACCTTCTCTCCAACTTGCAAACAAAGCCCAGCGAAGGCAAGTAAACCATATGATAACCACAACCTGCCCCAGTTTGTGGTGCGTTGCAGCTGTCATTGTGGAGCGCGTCGGTCTTTCGATTTAATGACGTGTTTTAAATTTATCAAACAATTGCTCTGTTGTGGGTTCTGTGGACAAAACCGGGTTCGAAGTCCCGGTCATTCCTCTCGACTTCTGAAGTCGTCCCTAGAAGCACTGTCGACGTGCTATCCTCACAATAGTTCCGACATACCCACCGTGGGGTGCTGTCCTCGAGTCCCGCATTCGCAGACGAAGCAGCGCTGTCTCCCCCGGATGGCCCCTGTCCCCATTCCAGATCGTCATCCTGTAGGTGCTCCACCGCGGCCTTCGATATGCAAAACTGTATCACTTCGAAAGAGAAATCAAACCGCAAGTCAGATTCCTTCGTAGACCACGGGCTTTCCTTGCGAACGTTGCTCAGAAACACTGTCTAAGTATCCAAGGTGAACTAAGAGCTGGAAAGAGCTTCAGTGCAGCAGAGCATAATCGGCTGACTTAAATAAGACTTAACATTCAACGAGAGTCTGCGGATACCCTGGGCAGGAGTGACTTGGAGCCGAGTTGTTTTTGTCCTTCTGCGTGAGTTGCGTGTAATTCAAATTCGAAGGATTCCACCACACGCCGTCGCAGGATATCATCTAAGCATATCGAGGCGCGCCCAGTCAATTAATTACTGTTCAGTATTACTTACCCATTACCCCGCGTTAATTTCCAGAGCCAAAAACGACCGGTAATATTGTGTGGTCCGCATAACAATTCATGTGTATCTTTTGAACGGCAAGTTCGAGGCAACCGGGTTTCCCAGGCTACAGTACATGATTAGATCAAATCGATCCGGTCGGTTCTGCGAACTATTGCCATTGCGCTGATGGTTGTTGAGAACTTCTCTACTATTCAGCACGAATCGATTTCGACAACTGACGTCCATGGCAAGCGAGGACTAGTTACTTAACGTGGCGTGTTGTGGTTGCAAGAACTTTGAGGAATTACATTCTAATGGTCCATGTGATAGATCCTATTCTGTTTCGACCGCTAGTCAAGCCTCAGACAAAGCGCCCATACACGTCTTCCATCTTAGTTCAAAGGGCCACGAGCTCTGCCAGTGATCTTCGGGATAGCCACTGGTTGAGGTCAACAGGATGTGTTCCTCTCCAATAGAGGGGATAACCGCCATACCGGATAAAGTCCTAGGAAGCAATGAGGAAACAGGCGACGAATGCATCGAGATCTAACTAAAGCGATCGTGTACCGTCAAGCACCGTTAGCGAAACCTCCGCTCTGTTTGAGCTCTCTAACGCTTTTAAAGACCATAGTACGGCCTCCCCAAATCTCGAGCCGCGAGACTCGATCTATTGTGTCCCATCACCGACGACGCTGCCTATTACCCAAAAAACTTCGATGAATAGTTGACTACCAATGAGCTCGACGATCGGGAAATGGGTCGACCTCTACATCACACCGTGACATTGCAAATATTATTACGATATTGTATTGCCTCCGAATTCTCTAGTCCTTCTTTGAATTCTTCGGCCACGTCTCACATTCCCAAAGGCGAAGCACAAGAAGAGCAGATCGGAAACTCCTGGTAAATTATCCTACACGGCGCCACCTTCCCATGACGAATGAGGGACGTTGGACGATGCCTGCCCCTTACAAAAGCTTCTGAGACTGCTCTAGCCCTGCCGCTATATCGAAGAGTTGTCACAAAGTACATTTCTCAGGAAGCCTCGAGCAAGGTGCCGCCCTCCTCCACCCTCTAGCGGAATGGCAGCCAATGTAAGATGCCCCTAGAAGCTTCAGGACAGTCCTAGGGGTCCTTCTGATTCGACCGTCTAGAGACGAGTCTTTCCCTCCCTTTTTTTGACCTTTTCCTTTCCTCTTGTACCTCGGCGTTATCCGCGATTCCCTTAGACCACTCATACCAAGGAGAGCCTACCTTTCCGGCCAGAAAAATGATGAAAGATCTCATACCGAGGCTCTACAGATAACACATCCTTTCTAACACCATCGTTGATTGACTATACTAGACCGTGATTGGAGCGTTCGGGTAAATCCGATAGAGCAACTCCTCTTAATTATCTGCTCTGTTCACTTTCCACAGGCAGCTCTACGACTCGGGTCCATGCCTAAACAGCGATAGGATAATGTGGTCTAGTTTGGATCTGAGGCCGATGGAGGCTTGTTTGCACAGGTACCGGCTACTGTGCCATGTGATGCGATGATTTGGGGGTGGCCCTGAGGAACTGTTACTCACGACGCTGAGATACTTCATTCGTTCCTTGCAAGTGATAACTAGGGGCCCTCCTTGCACAGCTGATCAAACATACAAGTCACAGCGGCGCATTTAGTTACCTCCACTAGCTCCACTCCCAGACCTGGTAGGTTCACATACAAATTTGTATGGGAATGACCATGTCGTGGCGTTTTGCCAATGCTTACTGCTATCGAAAGCTATCAAGAATCGATCTAAGCCAAGTGGCTGATCTATATTCCATGCAGTGTTTATATGAGTCTACATCATATCTGTTTGCGGCATATTACGGGTCGGCGGAGGAACTACCTAACTATGGCCCTATGAGTTGTAGTAAACTATACGCCTATGATGACGTGCATTAGTTCCTTTTTACAGCAGCTCTGTTACACAAGCTAAGGCCTCTCACTGGAAGGTGGTGGTGAAGTGGTCGGGACTAACGCAAATATAATGAAGTTGACCTAACAACGAAGGCATCTTACAAAATCGCTAGGATCAAACATAACCCCTGGCATACTTTTCAAGGTAGTGATCAAGATTAAAGATACGTAAGAAATAATCCAAAAAAGTATGTATTTAAGAAACATAGCCAAATATATTTATTTAGTAAGGAGCTTTAAGGTCAAACCGGAATAGGTTTTCTTATGAATCATAGCTCTATTAACTCCTCTGGGTAGCGTACCTTTTGTTAGCGGACCTGCGCGCTACTGGCCCTAGAGACCGAGGGAGTTTAAACAAAGATTGCACTGGTGTGACTCCGATAGGGGGGCAGTATGTTCGTATCTCATCCTGGCATTCTAGGGGATTTCAAGGGTTACTGACCCTTCTACAAAGTCCGTCAAGGAGGCCCAATGTCAACCACAGGAGGCTTTTGAACAACAACGAGCGAACCAGCTATGGAAATTCACCTCGTATGGACAGTTAAGGGTATTGCTCAGATCGATACCTGCTGGCCTATTTAGAAAAGCAGAGCGAGGAACGCAATAAGGACCTGAAGGTATAGAGCATTACGGACAACTTCATCCAGCCAGCCGTTGGCGGGAGACAGACATAGTCGAGGTTTGGGATGGGCCAAATTTGCCGGTTGAGCTTTCGAGTTGTCTCCTGAACACGGGTTTTCCTTGCTGTCTTAAACCGGAAGCAGGTCGTGTCCCCTGTACTATCCCTTAGTGGGCCACGAGGTGTCAGCACCATCAATTTTACCTTAGTACTGACGCCTTGGGGCCCTCTAGCGGGTACGAGCCCCCCTAGGAGCCCCCTAGGAGCGCGCCCCTCCCCAGTAGCTGTCTATTGTATACTCGGAAAGCGGGTGAAGGATTTTCTTTCTGCTCTAAGAGCATAGAAGCTTGATCGTCGTGTTCGAAGCCCAATCTTCGCTCTAACTTGGAACCGGGTCCACCGATACTTATCAGACTAGGTGGGCGCTCCAGATTCCCTGGGGTCGGCGTCCGGCCGGCTGACCGAAAGGGGTGGGACAAATGCAGTCCTGCCAAACCATGGCTCTGGTCCGGCTAGCGGGTACATTTGTGTGTAGCTTACAGGTCATAGCTTATGGTTCCATGCAGCGGCTCCTCTTTCCTCTTGGCTTGGGCGTCTTTCACATGGTTGCCAGGGCGTTGTTGGTCTCGGGTATCGGTATAGCGACCTACGGCTGTCCGGGATTCCCGGTTGCGAGGGTTGCGAATATGAAGAAAGGCTGAGTGCACACTCTACCCCAATTGCTGCTTGTGATTCCCGTAAGAAAATGGGGAGTGGGCGGCTAGTTTCCGACACTGCATCCAGTGAGGAGATGTCGAGGTTGCCTCCCAAGAGGCAGGTTTCAGCCCAATGCGAAACTTGATGCTAATCGGTTACCGGAACCAGCATTCCAACAGCGCAGCAACACACGGGTGGCATTGGTGCTGCAAAAAAACAGAAGCTTTAAGGCCATTTTATCACTGGGCACTCGGAATCTCAACAAGACTGGTGCAATAGGTATCGCTCAGTTAAATCAAAATATCATGGGTTTCTCTATATCGCCAGTGTACCCAGTTGTCTATCTAAAGCTTCCACTACTTATATAACGAGGATGGCCTCGAGGAAGCACTTCAGCCTTCTACAGACAGTTGAGGCAGCTGACTTCACCAGCACTCCTTATGCCAACAAAAATTGACTAGGTGACACTACAGGTTGGTGTGCGCCGATTCACCACGTTCCACGACATACTCATCGGCGAGAGTTCCTACCGCAAGGCTCGATTGGCACGGTGGAACGATGCGGAGGAAGACGGCTCGTATTTCATCGACGCCGACCCCGGAGTCTTCGAGCACATTCCGGCTTCCTCCGTCGCGCAGCTTCCCCTTTACTTTGATGCCGGAAGCCAGTCATTCGACTATCCCTAGTGCTCGACTATCCCAAGTACCTAGCACTGGCGGATCACGCCCAATACTTCGGCACCCCGGAGCTAGAGGAGTGGAACGCAAAACAGCGGTATCTCGATGCGATCAAAATTCGACGGTGGTAATTTGACGAGGTCGATATGAGGGACCGCAGATTAGAAGGCACATTGACGGCGGATACCAGGAGAGACGTCTCTCTTTCCTGGGACACAAAGGGCTTCTGAATCTGCCCCCGAGGCATCCCCGTACATCGTGGGGACCGAATACGATGTGGGCAAGCTCGCAGCAAAGAGAGAGAACGTCTTGGGGCCGAACCGAACTTCGAAAATGAGCCAGTACTGCGCGCCACTATCACAACGACGAAGACCGTTTTTAACCCTACCGCTTGTCTGCATGGTTGGGCTGACGTAGCAAGGCTGGAGTAGACCATTAAGAGTCGGGGGCGGGTACCGGCGATTTCTTTTTGGGTGCCGCTGTTGGATCCTGATTCTAATACTGGCTTCTGCTCTGAGCCTATTATCACCTTAATATTACACCTTACTTTGAGATGGAAGAGCTGAGAGCGGGTTTTGCCATTTCACGAGGCAGTTAGGGCAGCCCTAGGAGACGTAATAGGAATAATGTCAACTTACAATCGGTCACAACCGCTGTCAGCGAAGATTGCAAGTTGGAAATGCCTTGAATAGCTGGAATATCAGTCAGCAATTCGTTATTGGTTAGAGATACGTATGAAAGTCTAGTGAATATCTGGCAACAAGCGGGTGTAGATGGTCTCTGGCGTAGCCTAGTGAATGGGTTGAAGGTCCTTATCACGTCTGTTAAAATACCCGGCCATAAGTATCATTAGGTCGAATAATAAATGAAACGGGCTCGTTCAGAAGCTTGTCACACGTTAAGCCCTGGCTTGGATAGTTATTACATGTATGAAGTCAATAAGAAAGGACTAGATAAGAACAATACCGAGGACCAGGCGCTATGTGTGAAGCTGATATGAGGAAGAACAAGAATAGGGGTTGGAAGCAGAGTGTGCTTTTCTCGCTTCCCTTGCTACAAGAAGACCACAATGCGCACTATGGTTCTATTTGTTACTTCCACCTCAACATGGTAAACGCGTCAAGCAACACTATGGGCTACAGACGCACACGGCCTCGTTTCCGCCTCATCGGCGGTCGAAACTTCGCTACCCCGGGCGCTACGCAGGGGCGGTGGAGGATCACAACAGGGCGCGAGTCACCATCAGTCAAGCGTTTCGAAGACCGGAAGGTATAAAAAGGGGACCGCAAGGTCATCTTCTGAGATAGGCTCAATCTCAAGCTAATTTCGCAATAGCGCTGGTCCATCTCGCAAAACGCTACGCCCTACTTCCCCTTACTGAGAGAGTCAGCTAGAATCGATGAAGTTCCAAAATTTTGACGGTCAAAGGGCTCCGACTATGGCTGCACCTTATGTGATAGAGTCCCAGAGATGACCAAGTTGCACAAGCAACAATGAGAAGGATCTTTCGCGTTGCTGACGAGGGTTATAAGGGATGTAAAGACACTGCATATCAATACTGCCCCAAGACTGACCTAGAGACAACAGTCCACAATAGCACCTGTCTATTGCCCTCATTAGCAAGCGGCGCCACGATACGTCTAATGGACTTACATCATTATGAGATGCCCCTAAGCAAGGCTAACGGGACTCGTAAGTATCAACTCATTACCTCCTACATCCGAATCCGACGAATTCGGTGTTATGAATAACGACATACCCTTCCAAAACAACCAGGCCAGATGCTTACGCATGGCGACAGAACGGCGCAATATGCAATGGACTTTGATCTTGATGACATATTGAACTCACCAGCAAGACTCCTTAATAAGCCATCAAAGCAGGCTCGGAAGAGCAACAAGAGCCGTATTATGTCGTTAACGGCGTATACGCCTTGCATATGATTGGATTTGACCAATGCAATAGGGCCCTGCCGATGTGTTAGCTCGTTTGAAGCCGTCATTTCTCAGTCTCGAGGAAGCAAAAGCACGGTGGGCAAGGCTTGCCTTATCGGTTTACTTGATGGTCCCATGCCAAGAGAAAGGAGATCTACGGGCTGTGGGTCCATGGAATGCGGAGGTGGGGCCCATCCTTCCTGATCCGGCTTTCCCTTCTCTTTATCAGCCTATCCCCGTTGTGCGTGCCGTTCCAATTAGGTAGGATGCAGGGCATGTATTATGCATTCTTCTGCGGAGGGAGCAAACAATTGGAAAACATTGGTGAGGTTTTATAATAAATTATACATAGCGTACATACTCGTACTACGTCATATCGATGAGGTAGCCGTGGTGGCCAACACCGGGATATTTGCTTGACGTGCATCTGTGGCATGCTGTTGTTACATAAGCTTGGCTACACGACTACATGAATACACTTGCGCCCTCCAGTACATTGATTGGATATTTTGGCCGATTCGATCGATTGAGCGCATGAATTGTTAACCCAACGATTCTAAAGGATCGAAATGACGAGTAAAGCTTAAGCTTACTACCGAGAAGGGCCCTGTCAGAACTCTCGGGACTTGGTGCCTAACGTTACCTATGTACGTCTTGTCCTACCATTTTAAGTGCCCACCTACAGGTACTTAGCTAGGAAAGTATCAATTGATTGTTTACCCGGAGAGCCGGGTACACGGCAAGGGAGGAAGGCGAACAGGAAGCTCTGCATCGACGTCATGATGTTCTATCAAGTAAGTACACATAGGTACATTAAAATCCACAGTACAGTACCCAGGCATCTTCTTCGTTCATTCCAAACGGGAAGATTCCCCCTTTTGTTTCTTAGAGCATCATTGCATTCCTCGATCATCACTTACGACTAGAGCAGTGGTCGTTCGCTACCTTCACACCCTGGCCATATAGTTGAACTACCTACAACTACCTTAATTACCTATATCTCTTCGGTGCAATCTGTTCAACGGCGGTTTCGTTTCGAGTCGGTCTTGACTATGGCGAAAAAGAAGGAGGAGAATCTCTCCGACACTCATGTTTCCGGGCAGTCTAATCGGCCATTGTCCCGTCCTGCCCATGCCCTTACGACCGATCAAGTGATCGAGGAGCTTGAAGCTGACCCCCTCGATGGATTAACTTCCAGTGTCGTGGAGCAGCGCTTACAGGAATATGGCAAGAATGACATCGGTGACAGTGAAGGTGTGTCTCCCTTGAAAATCATCGTGGCCCAGATAGCCAATGCAATGACCCTCGTAAGCACCGTCGCCATCATTCACCCCTGCAGCAGCTAGCTAATATGTACCAGGTTCTAATCATGGCCATGGCCGTCAGTTTTGGTATCAAAGCATGGATTGAGGGAGGCGTCGTCGCCGCTGTCATCACGCTGAATGTCGTCGTGGGATTTTTCCAGGAGTACTCCGCCGAGAAGACCATGGACTCCCTTCGTTCTCTGAGTTCGCCTACTGCCAATGTTGTTCGCGATGGCAACGCCGCTGTCATTCCTTCGCCCGATATCGTCGTTGGCGACCTTGTCGAGCTCAAGACTGGCGACACCGTCCCCGCTGACATCCGGTGCGCCCGCTTCCTACGTCTTAACGCGACCGATATTACTGACTTTCAAACCTAGCATCACCGAGGCCGTCGGTTTTGAGACCGATGAAGCACTTTTGACGGGCGAATCCCTCCCTGTCCGAAAAGACGAGAAGGCAACCTTCGACGACGCTACAGGACCAGGAGACAGACTGAACATAGCTTACAGCTCCTCGACGGTGACCAAAGGCCGCGCCAAGGGTATCGTGTTCGCCACAGGTACATGTACCGAAATAGGGGCTATCGCCGATGCACTCCGGAAGAAGGATTCAAAGATCCGCCAAGTAAAGCGCAAAGATGACGGCTCGGCGAGACCTATTCGCTACTTGGAGGCGTATACGCTCACCTTTACCGATGCTCTTGGTCGATTCCTCGGAGTTAATGTTGGGACGCCTCTCCAAAAGAAACTATCGAGACTCGCTGTCCTGTTATTTTTTATCGCCGTCGTCTTTGCTATCGTCGTACTGGGCGCTAACAGGTTCGAAACTACCCAAGAGGTCGTTATCTACGCCGTTGCTACTGGTCTCTCAATGATCCCCGCCTCCCTGGTCGTTGTCCTCACCATCACCATGGCAGCAGGCACCAAGCGGATGGTTCAGAGAAATGTCATCGTGCGGAACCTGAGGTCCCTGGAGGCCCTAGGCGCCGTAACCGATATATGTTCTGACAAGACCGGCACCCTTACTCAGGGGAAGATGGTTGCCAAACGTGCTTGGATTCCTGCTATGGGGACATATACCGTCGATACGTCGTCGGAGCCTTTCAACCCTACGGCGGGCGAGATGTACTTCGACAGTCGCCAACCACATCAAGCGGTACTTAAAGAAGCCGCGGCAGAGCAGATCACCGCGGTGCAGCCCTCTCGACTTCTATCCGACAGTAAGGCCGCATTTACGGATTATCTCCGCGTTGCGTCTCTTGCAAACCTTGCTACGGTCACGCAAAAAGGCGACGTGTGGCACGCACGTGGTGATCCTACCGAGATAGCTATCCAGGTCTTCGCTTCCCGGTTCGACTGGAATAGACTGAAGTTCACCCACGGGCAGAATCCGGAATGGACGCAGGTCGCAGAGTTTCCATTCGACTCCGACGTCAAGTGCATGTCTGTCATATTCAAGAACGAGCGGACTGGTGACCTTTCCGTTTTCACTAAAGGTGCTGTGGAGCGCGTGATTAGTACCTGCGTCGATTACTGCGAAAGCGATAGCCACGATACAGTGGCGATGACGGATGAGTTCCGCCAAGAGATCATGAAGAACATGGAGGCACTTGCCGGAATGGGCCTGCGCGTTCTCGCGCTCGCGAGTAAGAGGTATGACGGTCGGTTGGAGAAGGGCGACGAGGCCGACCGCAACGCAGTGGAATCTGACCTCACCTTCCGTGGCTTAATCGGCCTTTATGACCCTCCACGGGCGGAGTCAGCGCCCGCCGTACGCAGCTGTCACGGGGCAGGCATTGCTGTCCACATGCTCACTGGTGACCACCCCGAGACCGCGAAAGCGATTGCGGTCGAAGTCGGTATCCTCCCGACCAGAATGGAACTAGTTCGGCGGGATGTCGCGGACGCTATGGTCATGACCGCGAGCAAGTTTGATGCATTGACTGATGATCAGGTTGACGAGCTTCCCGTTCTCCCTCTTGTTATTGCCCGCTGTGCTCCGAATACAAAAGTACGGATGATTGAGGCTCTACATAGGCGCGGCAAATTCTGTGCGATGGTAACCGACCCCATTGCCCTGCTGTCCGAAGTTCTTCCCTTTACTGACGCTTTTCTTAGACTGGAGACGGAGTCAACGACTCGCCTTCTCTTCGACGAGCTGACGTTGGGATTGCCATGGGCCAGGCTGGCAGCGACGTGGCGAAGGATGCCTCAGATGTGGTGCTTGCCGACGACAACTTTGCCAGCATCGTCGCGGCAATTGAGGAGGGTCGCCGCATCTTCGACAACATCCAGAAGTTCGTCCTTCACGTGCTAGCTGAGAACATCGCCCAGGCCGGAATTCTTCTGATCGGCCTCGCATTTAAGGATGCCCGTCAACTCTCCGTCTTCCCACTCTCCCCGGTCGAGATCGTCTGGATCATCATGATAACGTCGGGTATGCCTGATATGGGTCTAGGTTTCGAACGGGCCGTCCCAGATATAATGAGCCGGCCGCCGCAGAACTTGAAGACTGGGATCTTCGATATGGAGTTTCTGGTCGAAATGGTGGTCTACGGGGTCTGGATAGCCGCGCTCTGCCTGGCGAGCTTCTGCCTGGTCGTCTACGGCTTCGGCGATGGCAATTTGGGAGAGAACTGCAACGAGTCTTTGGGCGACAGGTGCGGTACCGTTTTTCGAGCTCGTGCTACAACTTTTGCCTGCCTTACATGGTTCGCCCTTTTCCTAGCATGGGAGATGGTCGACCGTCGGCGCTCCTTCTTCCGGATGCAGCCGGGCTCAAAGAAATACTTCACCCAGTGGATGCATGACGTATGGCGAAACAAGTTCCTCTTCTGGGCCATCGTGATGGGGTTCCTGACCATGTTCCCCGTATTGTATATCCCGGTCCTCAACACGGCCGTCTTCAAGCACACGGGAATTTCCTGGGAGTGGGGCATCGTGTTCGTCGCCGCCGCGCTGTTCTTTGCCGGAGTCGAGGCCTGGAAGTTCGTCAAGAGGCTCTTCTTCAGGCGTAGGCTCCGCAGAGACGTCGGTGCAGGCGCCGCGTGGAAGGATCAGGATATCGAGCACCGCGCCTTCGCCCAGTACCTCAGCTTCTCGGCTAGTAGCGAGGAGATCCAGAATAAGCATAAGGCCGAGAAACGTGAATGACTACGAAGGGGCGGGAAGCCCCGGAGTGAGGAGGATCGGGTGATAGTGGTGGTGGTCTTGAAGCAGAAGAAATTTGTATGGACGGTCGGAGGTCGAATAGACCAGGGGATGCTACTCCATGGAGTATTTCTTTCCCCGGGTAAGGGGGTTAAGTTTCGGCATGACGCATGCGAGGGGACGGCTACGTGGCAGCACAGTCGCTACTGGGTCATGATGAGCCACGTTCTTTATCATGGAGGCAATGAATGGAACCAAGCGGGCCGATTTATTGAAGAGAAGGCCTCCGGGGGCTTTAGTTGTAGTATGAAGTGGCAGTGCCGCGCACTACAATTTATACGCTGCGTTTTCAAACTCTCGTCAAATGAATTATCTCGCGCTTGTATCCAATGGCTGACATGGGAATCTAATGACGAAACCGCCTCCTACTACCTACCGTGACACTTGATTTTTCGATTACTTAGAACGAAGATCCGTATTTATTCGGATATATCAGAGAAGATTCTTCGCTTAGATTATGTAAGGACAGCAGCGATTGCATATCCCCCCCAGGTGTATTTAGCTCCCTACCCAATGGAACGCGAACACTCAATCGTCAGCATCCTCCGGTTGCCCTTCTCCAATCATCAACCTGGACGGCCGGCCGGTCAACGGTAGGCCTACTTACTCTTAGTTAGACCTAGCCGCGAACCGGGCGAGCGCCTCCCGCACCATCCCATCGACGTCGTAATCCCAGATCCGCCCAAACATCCGCGATATCTCCTCCCCGAACCGCCCCGGGTCCTGCCCGGCGCTTCTCGCGTCCTCCCACTCGAACAGCGCGCACGCCTCCCGCGACGCCCCCGGCAGCCACACCGTGCGCGCGTAACGCACGTCGTTGTACGCTTCGAGGGCGGCGCTGCAGAGCGAGGCCCTATTGGCGTTGGAGTTACTGGTTCCACTTCGTCCTCTCTCCCCGTCTTCTGCCCCCTTTTTTTCGCCCCGGGTGCCGATCCCGGCTCCGGTTCCGACGCTGGTGGTATCGTCGTCGCGGGTTTCGTCGTTGATATTGCTAGGAAGAAGGGCGCCGTCGACCGCCGCGAGCAGCGCTGCCAACGCCAGCGCGTCCTCGATCCCGAACCCAGCCCCGGACCCCAGGTGCGGCGAGGACGCGTGCGCCGCGTCGCCCGCGACGCAGATGCGGCCCCGCGCGTAGTACGGCGCCGGGTGCTCCGCCATGTCGAAGATGGCCCACTTGTCGATGCCTTTCCCCTTTCCCCGACCTCTATCCCTATCGTCGTCATCGTCGGCTTCGTCATCGGGGAACAAGTCCACGACGGCGCGCACCGTCGGATGCCAGCCCGCGAACGCGGCGACGGCCTCGCGCTTCGAGCCGCTTGTCGCGTGCTTCCCTAGACCCATGTCCGCGACCCCGGCCGGGTCCGGGTCCGAGACGACGAGCAGCACGTTGAGGACCTCGGCGCGCGCGCCCACGGGGTACGTGATGGCGTGGGCGCTGGGCCCGTTGAACATGAACCGCGTGTGCGTGCGGTGTGCGAGGGCCGGCGCGACGCGCGCCATCGGCGCCACCGTCCGGAAGCAGTACTTGCCCGTGTAGGACGGGTGCGCGGCGGGGCTGTCGGCACCCAGCAGGATATGCCGGACGCGTGAGTGGATGCCGTCGCAGCCGATGACTGGGTTGGGTTGGTCGCGTTAGTTGCGTTGGCTCAGTCGGGTTCGGCTTGCGAAGAGCTCGCAGCGGAGTTCAAAACACGACTCACTCACCGACGTCGGCCTCCGCGGCCGTTCCGTCCCGGAACCGCAGCACGAGTCTCCCGGGACCACTACCGTCTCTTGCTTCACCCTCCCCCGTCTCCGTAATCGAATCGAGGCGCTTGCCGAAACGGACCCGCTCCTTCGGCACCAGCCCCGCGAGCTCGTCGAGCAGGTCCGACCGCCGGCAGCCCTGGAACCTCTCCTCCCGCCCGCCCAGCCACAGCCGGTACATCAGCTCGTCCGTCATCCCGTCGACCCACTGGAACCAGTCCTCACCGTTGGGCGCTGCCACGCGCTTGAAGGCCGCGTGGGCGCGGGGGTCGATGGCGCGCACTGTCGGGTCCGGGGTTAGTTATTCGCTCATTCCACTTCCCATGATTAAACGACTGGAAGGACTTGGCGTTTATTAACGCATCTTTTCGTGTTTCCAGACGCGTAACGCGCAGGCTTTCGGTAAAATACGAAGATTCTGCGTGAATAATACCAGAGGAAGTTCATGGAAGGTTTCGTTCATGGAACGTGGAATTAAGGGGTAAAAAAAATACAACCCTAGAAACTAGCTGGTTACTTACATGCCCGCTCCGCATTGGGACTCAGTCCGATTCCGGCCCCGATCTCCCCGAGCCTGGCGGCCCGCTCGTACAGCGTGTATGCCACGCCGCGCGCCTCGAGGCCAAGCGCGAGCGTGAGGCCTGTGATCCCGCCCCCGATGACGGCCACCTGGAGTCGATCTCGGCCTCGGTCCCGGTTTCCGTTATGGCCATCTAGACCAGGTATTCCGGTCAGCGATGGTGGCGGCATTATGTAACAACCTAGATAGTCTCTTAGTGATTAATAGGCTAATTATGGTCTTGTTTTGCAGGGCTTCCAGTATAGTGAAGGGGGAGAGGTAAGGCCCTTAGGGGTGTCCAAGTAGTTTATGTTACTATGCCGAATAAGTAGACCCCCAACCCCTCAGCACTGTAGACATGTGCCGGGGCGTCACATTGCATCAGCCCCGTCCTGCACTGGAACGCCGTGCCAATTGGCTGCATGGGGTTTCCCGGCGGCTTGACATCCTAGCTTTCGGCTTCCATTGGGGTAATCCCGGAGCCCGAGACGGAAAGCCCCCATGCGAATTGCCCGTGACGGCTTTAGAGACCAATGGCCAAATATCGAAATCACTCCGTATTGATAGAGCTATTGAACTCGTTCGGAGAACGAGACCCTTCCGTTTGGGAATTGTGGTTAGGTCTCCGCCAGTGTTACCTTAGCGAATGCGAACACTTTGAAGAGAGGCAGCATAATGGGCAGCATAATGAACGCTTTTGAGAGGGGCAAAGTCCTCTTGACAGGTAGGTTAAGCTGCTTGTCCTCCAAACAGATAGAGTACTAATACAATGCGCGACAGGAGGCAGCGGATTTATTGCGTCGCATGTTCTCGATGCTCTACTAGATGACGGGTATAATCGTCTTTCAGGTACATGTCCACGCTGAAACTAATGAAGACTTAGTTTCGAAGTCGTAGTTACTGCACGGTCAGATGAGAAAGGTCGACGCATCATAGGCTCCATCCAACCCTCCCAGCAGAAGAAAACGTCCTACGTCGTAGTCCAGGACGTTGCTAGAGACGGCGTCTTCGACGCTGTTAGTCAAGGCAAGCCTTCTGTATCTTAAGACTAGCTCACGTTATCCCTCCAGGTGTTTAAATTGGACCCGTCCATCAAATATGTCGTCCATACTGCCTCGCCATACTATCTGGGCGCACAAGACCCAGTCAGGGAGTTCCTAGACCCCGCTATTAAGGGCACTGCGGGCTTACTCAAGTCAATCAAAGAACATGCCCCCGGCGTCAAACGGGTGGTGATCACTTCATCTTCGGCAGCAATACTCAATCCCGATAACCACGCCAAGGTCTACGACGAGACATGCTGGGCTCCCACCACCTGGGAAGACGGCATGGATCCGAAGCAAGCCTACAAGGCCAGCAAGGTATCTCGCCGTGACCTGAACCGGGCCTACCAAAGCCCCAAGCATTGCTAATTGGATCCCAGGTCCTCTCGGAGAGAGCCGCGTGGGCGTTCATCGAAGAGGAGAGACCGAACTTCGACCTGGCAACCATAAACAACACGTACACCTTCGGTCCCGTCCAGAGGAACCTCCCGAGCCTCGACGCGCTGAACACGTCGAACCATCGCATCAGGGACATAGTGCAGGGCAAGATGAGGGATGCCCCGGCCCCAACGGCGCCGGTCTTCACGTTCGTGGACGTCCGCGACGTGGCGCTGGCGCACGTGAGGGCCTTGACCGTGCCGCGGGCCGGCGGGAACCGGTTCTATGTCGTCGGCGGACACTTCTCCAACAAGAGGATCGCGGATATCATCCGGAAGACGTATCCGCAGTTGTCCGCAAACCTACCGCCGGCGGAGTCGGATGACGATCTTCCGGACGATGTCTACGGCTTCGATAATAGCAGGTCTAGGGAGGTTCTGGGACTGGAGTATAGGGGCTTGGAGGATAGCGTTGTGGATACCGTTGACTCCATACTCAAGCTGGGTCAGGGGGGGTTAGATGCGACAGGAGTAGAACGGAACAGCTAAGATTACCACTTGCGTGTTTTGTCAGTAAGAATGCATACTGACTGGCTTGTTCACCATAGCCATAGAGTGCAAAAATGATGACCCCGTGTATATAAACCATTTGCTCAACGAAACAATCAGTTCCTTAGGCGGAAACACAATCTTTGACCAGATTAGCAAAGCACATCCCTGCTAACTAATTATAGCTGCTTGTATCAAGCTGTGATTGCAATGTATCACGGTGTATCTCGTTTACCGGGTCTCGTATGACGCCTGTAGATACAGTTAAACACCCCTAGAACAACGTGTCAGGTGCCAAGATGCGAACCCTTTTCTGGATCCCGGTGCCCCACCAGCGAAGGTCTAGTTTGTGTATATGTAGGGGGCCTTTGCCCCTGAATAGTTAGAGAGAGGCAGGCATTAATGGTCATCTATTTACTACCTATACTGTGCACTACCAACTAGGCTGCTTCCTCTGCCTTTCACTCTGTACATCACCATTGTCTCTAACACAGCGAGTCTCGACATATTCTTTAATGGTAGGCATGCCATTTACATCCCCTTTTCCTTGTAACCGGACTTCCTGCAAAGTTCCCGTATATATGAGCAGTATCTTCCGGGACCCAACAGACGCCGCATCTTCGGGGGCAAGAGAACGACGCTGTTTCTCGCGTCTTCGAATATAGGTGGGCCACCGCATCACCAAGAGAGACTCGTTCCAGTTGCTGTGTTGCTAGACTTCCCCACAACACGCGATCCTCTCCCTAGCAACCCAATAAGCTCCTCACGCGTAGCTATCCTCAGCGGCTAGTGGCCTCTAAGTAGGCTCCCCCATCACCAACCACTTGGCAACCGCCGTTGCTGTAGAAGCCCTTTTCCGCAGGCCGCAACTCTGTGGTTCGCATACTTAAACACTATTTCCTTCCGTCCTAATCACTCAATCTTCTTCTTCCTCTACATCACAAACCAAATCACACAACTCTCCACGAACAAATCCATAACCAACTTCCTCGCAAACAACCGCAGATGTCATCTCGCAGTACACACTGCTGTTATCAACACCTTTCTATACTCTCCTCTGCTGAAATTCTCCTCTGCTTCTCTATCAATACGCAATTTCGCGATGTATGCCTACTTCGAGTACCTCGCGGGCCTTCTCATGGTCTTCCTACTCGTACAGGCGGCGCCTTTCGACACGATTGGTACTAGCCATGCCATTCAGCTTGCTGACGCAACTGGCATCTCTGCAGTTCCAGCGGCCGGTTTCGCGCCCACCACATCTCTAGCAGTTGATGTACAGAGGTCTCCATTCATCATAAGTCGCAGACACACACCACTTTCCCCGTAACATGCTAGGGCTTCGCTGACTTCTTGCTTGGTGCAGCTACGACGCTCCAGCGGATGGTTCGATCTGATATCATCGTTACTAGCTCGACTGCAACAATCACCACTACGCCGCAGAAAGGAGACCTACACTGTCACCTGCGGATCTGATGAGGACACCTATGTCATGACTACCACCATCACCAAAGGTATTGGCCAGGCAATGCCTCGGGCAGCCAAGAAGGGCAAGCCCAAGCACAAGGGATCTGACGAGAAAGAGGAAAGCTTAAAGTGTCAAGACTCATCCGAGCCTTCAGAGGAGCTGTCAGCACTCGCTATCGCCCTGATCACCCTTGGATGTGTCATTGGTACCGCAATCTCGCAATTGTCATCGTGCTCGTCATCAAGTGTTCCCGGCGCCGGAAGCCCACTGCGGAGGAGAGCAAGGGACGAACCCAGTCCGTAGAAGGGACGACACAGACCACTGAAGGAAGCGAGGCTGAGGCTGCCAGCAACCACTAGTTGTCATCAGACAACTAGGCACATACGGGACCTGCCAAGGCCGGAGAAATCTAACCATCATAGGTGAGTTTCGATTCTATGTCTTAGTAATCGCAAATACTAACTTTCTGAGCACCTGTCAGAACATCTACGGTTTGTGGAGTGGGGAGAAAGGGCGATGGGTTTGGAAAACGACTTGTTGCACTGTTGTAAAGGCAGGGCGCTGGGATGTTGAGGCCCATGGAAGAAATGGTGCGGATTTATGTCATCACTGGGACTCAAAAGGGAACCATGATCATACACCACTAAAGTCTTGTGTTTGCTGAATGATATCTTCGTATTATGGTAATTACCTTCCCGAGACACTTCGTGGACACTTATGCTGTGGCACTGCTGTTGCGTGGGTTGGGTGACCTGGAATAGGGGCTCGCATCCATTGTCTCTTTTGTATTTGAATTTTCGGACAGTCTGAAACTATTCGAGCTCCTTGGGGAGACGCCTCTTTCCCAACACTTAAATAGCTTTGGCTGCTTCTGATACATCGCGTTGCCTCTATTCCTTTCGCACGAGCTGTTTCTAGTGCCATTGGATTCCAGCGCGGCACTGGCGTAGGTCTTCGACGTCTGCGGTACGGGTGTATGCCCAAACGCCTTTCCCGGCGGACTGCTACATAATCTGATATCCTTTTCGTTTGTCATCAGCTGATTCAGTGGCAGGTCTCAATGGCGCTTGACCTAAGAATCTCACTTCGCGGAGTTTCCTCGTCTCTTACCGGAACGAACATCTATTTGATAGGCTCCTCGAGCAACGGTATCACGACCATGTGCCTGCAGCCCCTAGCTACAGAGTCGCTCTTAACTCTCCTTTCATCAAGCCACCCTTGACACTTCGTCTATTATTCCTCTGAGCAAAGTTCCTCAGAGCTTTGACAGAACAACCTGTGGATGTCAACCTACAGCAGTGATCACCTTCATCTAGTCTTCTTTGCACCTTTCCTCGCCGCAAATTTTCTTCTACTTCTGATCCACCTACATTTTAAGGATGCTGGCTTTCTTTCTCGAGCATCTAGCGACCGTCCTGGTGTTCAGCCTTATGGCACAGGCAGCGCCACTCACCCAGGCTGATACTACCTATGCTCTTCAGCTTCCCAACTCTATTTCGACCTCTCCAATCTCAGCAGCTGAAGTAGCCGCGACCACACCTCAAGGTGCCACTGCAATCACGTAGCGATGCTCTCAATTGCTTCTAAGTCATATATTTCTTAGTCTCTAGGTTGCGGGCTAGGTTCCCACTACCCTCTGGCTTGGTGGCAGCTACTACACTCCAGCACCTCGTACGTTCTGTTGCTAGCTCTGCAATATCTTCTGCCTTCACTATAACCACCCAGTCCAACGTAACCGAGACTCACGTCGTCAAATGTGGCTCCGACGAAGATGCCTACACACTGTCCGCTACTGTTACTGTTACCAACTATCAACCACTATCTCGCATGCCCAAGAAAAGCAAACCCAAAAAACTGAAGGATCCGGTCCGAAGAGGATGAGGAGTCCGAATGCTAGGCGTCTCCAGAGCTGTCTCAATCTTTAGATGATCTCTCTTCCCGTAGAATCTCTCTCGTTCTCGTCGGATGTACACTCGGAACTGTCAATGGAAGCGACACTCAGTGGGAGCTGGCTGGCTTGATAGACATTAGTAGGTTTGAAGTCTTTGTGCTAACGATCTTATACTGAAGTCTTCCAATCGTGCATTGGGAATACGCTTGGGGTAGAGGAGTCAGTGGATTGTAAAGGACAACCATAAGTGATTGTTGAGCATGGGCAGACAATTGGTGCAGACGACCTAGGGGACTCGAGCAAAGTGTGGTAGCTGAGGATGCTGTTGGGATTCAGGGGATCATTATGATAGACATATCAGTCGGTACATAGCAGGGGACACTCGTGTTACACCCTCAATTAAGAGTAGACCGCATCTTTTGAGCCTCATTGGCAGTTTGATAATATATACCAAACCCCTAGCCCGGATATGTACTTCTCATTATTCATTTGCACCCAATCCGCTATCAGGCTTAAAAATCCTGCCCAAAACCAAGCCTCGGGCGTTGGGAGATGAGTGACCATGTATTGAGCTGGCTCACTCCGGCATCGTTATCTACAACCCGTGCCTCAAACCCCTACTACCATAGTCCTGAGCTAGTGAAGCCGCATCTTGTATCTCACGTGGTAACCTTTCCCAATATTGTCCTGTTCTTCCTTAGGCATCCCTAAGACCTGCTTCACATAATAACCTCTGACCCCCTCCTCTGCGTCCTCGACCTCTTCAACCTTTCAACCTCCTCAAATATTCTCAGCTTCATCAACCTGACATCAGCTGTGCAACTCTCTCAATCTTGGTCCTACTACTTCAAACACCCTATTGTGACCATCTCTATCATTCACGATGCTTCGCTTCATCAAGAAGTACCTCACTTTCGCCCTCATCGCCGCTCCGGCGGTTCAGGCGGTGGCCGGCTTCAACGCCACTGATAACCTCAAGGCCAGCCAATTGGCGACGTCTCCCATGGCTTCTGCTACATCCACAGCCAAAAGCAGCCTCGACCTCTCTTATGGGACCGCTGAAGCCAAGGCGGAAGTTTCTACCTCTTTGGGTAAGCATTGATAACTACTCCTATCCAAACTCTCAAGGACAGTGCGTACTAATATATCACTCCTTGTTAGACACGGCTCGACAGCTCAATGTCAATGTCACATGCGATGACATCACGCTTCACACTTCGCTTGGTCACAAGCTACTTCGTACTCGTTTCCCGAAGAAGAAGGGCGGTCATTCCAAGAGTGATGGCGGCGACGAAGAGTCCTCGGTCTGTCAGGAGGAAGAATCTCCTGATCATCTGTCTACCGCTGCAACTGCTGGAATCATCGTCGGCTGTATCGTTGGTGCTACAATAATAGCTACCACTCTCGCTATCGTGATTCATCTCCGACGCGGTGATAAGTCCAGTGTTGATGTCGAAAAGGCGTCCGGAGAGGCTTTGACGACGACGCAAGTTCCGTAAGGGAGCGACGGGCTCAACGAGCGGCAAGCATAATTGGATGAGCAAGGACATTCGGGCTTGTCAGAGCAGACATGTCACAGATCGACAGTCCGACTTTGATTCCTAATGCTTTGATAGCTCGCTATTCTTGGGAGTAAGTAAGGGGTAGAATACTCGCGTTTCCCTAGGGCTAACGACAGTACGGATGCTGGAGGCTACTGTACGACACCTGGCTTTCATGTTGGTTGGCATAACTGCATGGGATGGCAGTCGTGTTGGGGTGGGACTCCGTCGGGATTTATCTGAAGAAACACATAATCATACGAGCCACTCGATGTTAGTCTTAGGTAGCGCTGCAACCGTTAGTCGGTATGCTAGAGGTGCTACTTTCTATACCAAGCAACAGTTTGTCTCGCTGGTTACCTGATATCTTGCTTGAGGCGACTTGGTGGCAGTGTGGCAATCAGTTAACTTGAATAACTTCGTAACTCACAGTGTAGGTGAACATCACCGTAACCACCATATCATAGAATAGGGAATGGAAGTCTAAACCCCTTCGCGGACTGGTCATGGTGCTAGCGGAGTTATAATAACCCTAATATATAAAGCCACCTTCATAGTGTACGCTTCCCTCCTAAAGAAAACAATATATATATGATAAGCTCATTCCAGAAATGGTAACTCGAACATGCGGTATCTTGAACACGCGATTCACCCCCTTAGGAAGCCAATGGCAGCTGTCGGCGGATCTCCCACGGCATCCGTCTTTTTTGAATCTCTCGTTCATCCCACTTCTTCATCCTTGACCCTTAACTCTTCCTCCACAACTCTTTCTGCTTTATCCTTCCTCCTCCATCATCAAGCTCAGTCGCGTCTCCGAATCACCAGAACAACTACCACTCCACAGAAAACACTGCCCTGCTTCACGTTCATCATGATGTTTAGCCTCGCAAAGTCATCCACGACGCTCTTGCTAGCTACTAGCGTGGTGCAGGCGGCCGGAGCTTTCGGTTCTACTGACTCTGTTGGGATGAGCCAAAAGGATGTGTCTAACCATCGCTACCCTAGCCCCGCCCGAGAGCACTCTCAGCCCCTCTCCGGATATCACCACGGCTTCGACTAACGCCTGCTCTGCCTCAGGTGAGTATACTTAGCTTCTTCGAAACCGGCAAGCCGAGAGATACCTACCGATAAACTAATCCTTCACTCGTCGCAGCTGGGCAGTACAATGCCACCATCACTTGCAACGGTGACGCGCCCGAGTCCTACAAAGTTCGCTCGTTTGGGGGTAGGAAGGGTGGCCACCCTAAGCATAAGGGCGGCGACGGCGGCGAGGAGGATAGCGAGAAAGAGGAGGGCTCCCTGTGCCAGGAGCCCTCGGCTTCACCCCAGCTGTCAACTGCCGTAATCGTCGCCATCGTCGTCGGCTGCGTACTCGGCACCGCAATTCTCGTTGCTGCCATCGCTTTCATCATCGCTGTTGTTCGATGCCGCAACCGGTCCCACGCCGCCGTCAAGAAGTTGCAATTCGACGCCACAGCGGTGTCGACATCGAGCCTTGAAACTGGCAGACACGACCCGAACGGCATGGTCGTATGAGCGACAGCACCTGCAGCCACGAGGCAAGGGTCCACAGCAGATTAATGGCTGAAGACATCTGGAATTGGGGACGGGCCATAAACGTGGTGGTAAGCAAAGCATCATTTAAGTCCACTTCGGATGACTAACGACATGAGACGCCAATGGGCCGTATAGCTGTGAGGGCGAGTATAATCAAGTGTGGTGGCAGTTTACTGTCTTGGTACATGGCTGTGGATGGGGGGCTGTGTTATGAATGAGAGCAATTTGGATGGGTGCTTGACACTTAGTCCCAGGAGATCTCAGACACGATTACTAAGAGTTACATTTGGGGAGGCTACCACGCCCTCAATGAGCAACGGAAGCTTAGTTGCGGATATTCAATGTGCTCGACAATGAATTGTTGAGCAGTGTCACAGACAGTCCATTGACGGTCGCTGATAGGACGGAAACAGCCGTCTGTGCCGGCGAAGAACGAAGGGTGCGACGCCCAGCCACTTCGATATGGGGACGCTCAGGGCCGGCAAGTAGGCCAAGGAGGCCGTACCTCTACGGCGATGAGTACGAGTCCTTCACGGCTGCCATCATGTCAATGTTTCGTAAGTCTACCGGTTCGCCTTTTGAGACTTGTATCCGATGATCTACTACGTACGGAGTGGCAAGCACCTGGGGCCTTCGAACCCGTCGCAATTCCCCGAAAGGAGGGTAAAACTGCCCACGTTAGTGGGGGCTAGAGCATATGGCGGAACGTATCGGACAGGTATTCATGCTGGAAGCCCTGCCAAGAGGGCTTAGGGTACGGCCGGGTCTTGAGAAGTAATGGAGGAGAGGTAACTGGGATGGGGGTTGCAGGTCAAGGGGCTGCGTACGCTATTTCTCTGAGGCCGCTGAGCATTAAGTATATTACTGCGTTGAAGGGCGAATGCGATCTACCTCTCCGCGGACCCCCGTAAGGCCATTGCAATTTGACAGGTTTCTTTACCATGCCTTACACAAGGTCGCGACGTCTTGCAGTCGGATTACACCGCGGACTAAACCCCTCTCGGACACGCGGATGCGGGATGGTTTATGACTCAGCTG
This sequence comes from Monosporascus sp. MG133, assembly GCA_004155925.1. Lineage (NCBI taxonomy): Eukaryota > Fungi > Ascomycota > Sordariomycetes > Xylariales > Monosporascus > Monosporascus sp. MG133. The sequence continues at coordinate 26,085 of QJNX01000145.1, read as the reverse complement.
CTGTTGCCTCGGGGCCCGAACCATCCAGTGTTGTATGCCTTGTCGGTCCCTACCACGGGTGCCTCGGAATGACGTCAATCTCGCCCTCCAGTGTGGTCTCAAGACTGCTTGAAGATACCTGTGTCGAAATCTGTCCCTTTGGCTCATCGAGTGCTCAAAGCGTGGCAGCATTAGGTCACGGCACTCCGGACTACCCAAGCCAGGGGCGCCTACGAGAAGTGCTGTGGACGCGGTAGATCTATATAATGTACGTCTAAAGACAGCGATCATGCGTGCTGACGCAGAGAGATTGAGTGGGCTTACACTACCGACCTGAAGAGGTGTGTCGAGGAGAACGGTTGCCGGGGGTGTCAACCAGCTTGCGTGCCTGGGCTGCTTCTCGGGTGAGGAAATGCAGGGCCTGCTTTCGGTTCATATATTCCAATTCCTCGTTGCTCTTTAGACGGCCAACTCTGACATTTGGTAATACACTATACAGCCGCTGGTGGACACGCTGCCTACGTCGAGAGTAGGTAAGGAGGAATGCAGGGAAGAGATATTCGACATATAGAATGACAAAAGGGGGCCGCAAAAAGTCCATGGGACTTGGGACACTTCCCAAATCGTTGAGCTATTTCCGCATAGAGGCGGCCTGGTCGCTTGAATCCTCAAGCGTCAATAAAACCCGTATTCGATTCCACTCAAGGGCCGACTGTTGAAGCGTCAGGACGCTTATCTAAGACTCTGTTCGTAATTAGAGGTTGGCCCACTACAGAACTGATGCAGTAAGACAATGCCCTCAACCCCGGTTAAATACGGGTACTTTATCCAACCAGGGCCTCTTGATATGATGCTAGGTTGTGCCTAGCCCACACATCCAAAGGCCTGATGCTTTGTGTATTCGTCGTCCGGACTCTAATTGTATTTAAGTATATTTCACATTCCACACAAAATCCAAGAACCCCCTAAAACGCTATGTTATGAACTCCCCAGTCAATCGTCCTCCCACAGGCGGCGGCTGATGATGATGGGCCTGGCCTGATCCCAGGGCCCGTTGATGGCGTTCTTGTACTTCTGGAGCGAGATGAGCCACCAGCTGCAGCCGCCCATGGTAACGACGGAGAGCAGTGCGGCGACAAGGACCCCGAGGAAGCCGCTCTTCCACGGTGGCGAGGCTCCGCCGCCGCCGTCCTTCTCGCCGCCTTTGTCGCTGACACCCAGTATCAGGCCGACGCCGAGCCCTGCCCCGACGACCAGCAGCACGGACAGGGCCACGTGGTACTGGAAGCTCCGGTGGCGTGCGTAGCGCCGGAACACGGGGAACAGCCCGAACACCTCGATGCTGAACCGCGTGAGGCTGAACACCTGGCCCGTGGACGGCAGGCGCGACGCGAGCACCGTCGACGCCATGAGCGCGGCGTTGGTCGAGAGGGAGGCGGGGAACTTGACGCCCACGCCGCCCGAGTAGTCGAAGAAGAATATGTTGATAGCCAGCAGCCAGAAGGACATGGCCCAGATGCTGTCCGAGGAGGTGGATCGCGTGAGCGACTTTAGTATCGGCGATAGGCCGAGAAGAGTGGAATATATGAGAATGGCGGACTTCACGGTACTCAGCCGCATACTGGTCCGTCCGCTGTGGAGAGGGGAAGACGGGGAATGGTTCAGTTCTTCGGCAGAATCGTTGGGGCTGCGCTGTGACGCATTGCCGTACTGTGATGTCGAAACGGTGGACTGTAAGGACACAACCGAGGCGGAATGCGACTGTCGCAAGGCTATTAGGTTCCCATGGGACAGTGACCGTTCGGAAGGGATGGCGAGGTTGGATACCGAGCTCGCAGCGGATGGGGTCCCGCCACCGGGCACGGAGAGCATGCGATCCTTTCTGGACTCCCTCTCCATCGCAGCGCGACTGCGATTACTGTTCTGCCTCCGCAGCACCTCGTCTTCCGCCTCTTGACCTACCCACATGTCCCATATCAGCCATCCTACAAAGGTTGCCAGGCTGCCCCAGCCTACCACGGAGACGGGTGACACGCGCTCCTGGAAGATGCCGACAAAACACGTGACAAAGATTATCACCGAGCACACTTGCTGGAGTATAACGGTGGAGTCGGCGACAAGGGGCCAGAATTCGTAGGGCTGGAGACGGGGGTTGCGTTGTAGGTTCTCCAGGAAGGTCGCCTGATCGGTGTAATTATCCGGATCTGGAGACAGGTACCCGTCAGCGTTGCTTCATGACGTCCGCAGAGATCACGACCGGTGGAACGCACACGATTGTTTCACCCAGAGTAGTTTCTTCCAACTGCGCTTCCGACGACGACTTCGGCTCCTGCTCTCGACTTTCGCCTTCGATCGTCTCCGCTGTTCGGCCGTCACATCGCCCATACCACTTTCACCGAAACCGGCGGGTCGTCGTGGAGGCATTGTGGTATTGAAGGCATCCTCGGGGGAAAGGTGTGAGCGGCCCGTCCGTGGGGAGGATGAGGGTAGGTCGAGGGGGAGTGTTAAAGCGCGCGTCAAGGGTTTGGGCGTACTATCATCCTCCCCATTTACAGATCGCCCGGTGGCAGCTGTTTGTTCAAAATTCGAGTGAGGACTCATCATTGAGGCTTGATCTCGTCGCATAACATGGCCGGCTAGAGCTCGAAGTATGCGATGCCGAGAGGGATCGTGTATATGTAGTTTGGGGTTGTATGTTAAGGGCTGGATGGGGGTGCCGAATGGATCCAAGGTTGACGATCCCATCATCCCGCGCTCTTTCCCCTGATAAAGGATATTTAAGCTTATCGGCGAAACGGTACTTGCGTGTCTTGACCCACCTATTACGGAGCCGTAGCAGCGCTAACGTTAGTTAGAGGCGGCAGATGGTGGCACGGTTCACCTGTAACCACTAACTAACCTCTAGGGGGGTTTATGATGCCGCTGTACTTAGTACAACATAAATAAGACGCCAACCTTCGTAAATACTCAGTAGACAGAGCTTTAAAGACAGGCATGACTCGGCCAATCTATCCAATATTATTTTTCGTCTTGTTTCGAAGTTGAGGTTCCCTCCCTGATACTTCCCCTTATCTTTCGTGTCTCGGGGAGTTGATTCTAATGCTAGGCTAGATTTTATGATTCGGAGCGTCACGAGAATGCCAGCTTATACATATATATATCCCTGCTCCAATAAAATCGACGAGCGATTTGAGACTCTGGCGACGTACAATTTTCCTGTAGCAAACATCCAGTTCATGTAGAACGTTTTTGGGAAAGTCTAGGAGTGTTTGCTAAAAAAAGAGGCCTACATTTCACAGTCTGGCCATGCTGGGGGCGGAGGGGTCTATTTACCTGCGAGCCTGCCTGAGGTAACTTACGTACTGGGACGCGCGTAACTCTGCAATGCTTCGTCGCCGCCAACCACCAATGCACGTACGAAGTAGCATTATTCGCAGTTAGATAACTAAACATAGCCAGATCATCGGAGCTGGCGCCCAATACGATCGGCCCCAGACTCCGCTATGATATATGCGCCCGTTATTATGGCACGGTTGGGCCACGGTGCGACCCTGCCGTTTATTTCAAGCGCTGCGTCTGTAACTTAGGCGTTACACCCAACAGCGAATGGCCTGCGCGTGTTGAGCCGAGAGAATGCACGCGCGCTTGGGAGGAGTCGTAGCCCTCCTTCATAATAACCCTCTCCGAGGATGCCGATTTGCATGCTACGAATAGTTCATAAATAATTCGCAAGCCTCGACTGCCAGAATCGCTCACCTTATGTTCCATCTAAGTTAACAAGTCAACCATATCAAGGTTCCGCCCACAGGACTCTCTCCCTTCCTCCTCTGGGATTCCCGAACCTGTGTTCCCGGTTACGCATATAACTTTTCCATTCCATAGCAGTGTAGAACCTTGCTTCCCAATTTCGAGTTTGAGATCATAAATTGAGCAGGTACTCAAGTCGCACTCTCCGGCGCTTCTCAACAGCCCATATCCATCTGGACTTTCGTTTCAATCACAACCCGCTGCTATTGCTTACTGCGAAACAAGGCGTACAGTGGAGGCTTCAGTGCGCATTCATATACATCGTTCCCATCCCCGCTCGACTACCGAAAAGGGAATATTCTGTCGACATTGAATTACTATTCGCAGCTTCAAATCAGTGCTACATCAACCTTAGGTAGACCCTGACGCGCCCCATTTTCTACTCTCCTCTGCTCTTGGACATCTTCTTCGCATTCTCGGTTACTTTTCCTTCACCAGAAACTCGGAGTTTGCCCAACATGAGGGCGGCTATTGCTCTTGTAACACTTTGCTTTATGTCAAGGGCTGCTGCAGCACCGTTATTCATCTACCTCAAGAACCTCCCGACTCGGCCCGGTTCCTCGGATTCCCCGCCGTCATCCGAATCGCATTCTCGGACCTCTCACCGGATAGCGTCCATGGAAGACCACCTCGGTTTCGTTGACCGATTATCCGACGCACCCTCCCGGAGAGTTGGACATACGATCTCGTCACCTCACGATCCATCACAGGAGCACCGGCTTTCGGCTGGGGACTTGCGTAACCTACGGGCAGAAATCGCAGGGGTCGTGGCGCAGTCGGAGTCATCTTCCACCATTGCCAAACTGGAGACAGACGAGCTATTCAGCCGTATCTACGGGCCTTGTCCCTCCCACGAGCGCTACCGTCGTGTCAAAAAATACGGCGACAGGATAGCCCTGGGGCTCGTGGTCAGCTTTGCTGCCTTGTGTCTGTTAATCCATCTATGGAAGCCCATGTGCGGGAGGTACGAGATGCGGGATTATTTAAATACCTGGGTCCGATGCTAACTTATTCTGTAGCATACGTCGGCTTTGGTCGGGAGAGGGCGTGATTCGTCTGGAGGATGGCGAGAGAGCAAACCATAACTTCCAACGGGAAGAGTGCATCGCCCATCAATCTCTCATTATACGGTCTACGCCGAAAACCGACCCGATTCTCAGCCCAATTGCTGAGAAGCATGAGGGTTACTAATAGCCACACGGCTTCCTTTGTGTAAGCTTGGTCTACGATTCTGCACTGCGATACCTGAATGGCCCGGCGTTTGGAGATTGGGGTTCAGCTCGACAACTGGTTTTGGCTGAGTTAGGGCGTGGGTAATGGTGAAGTATACGATCCTGATTCCTGGATTAGTTCTTCTGGTGGCGGGTTCACGAGGCCATATGTAGACTGGAGGGATAGGGTTTGGTCACTAGTGAGAGTCTGGTTCTCGTATGGGCCGATGGGACAAGGGTAACATGATGGTATCGGTGGGCGTCGCACTGCGTTGCGCTGGTGATTGTCTCAAACATCCGTTTAACTTAGAAACTTGCTTACTGGTGTATTCTAGGGTATAGGGGTAAGCTCCCTTGATAGAACCCGTACGGAATACAGCAAGCAATGGGACTCTGGCACTGCCCCACACCTCTGTGAATCTTGGAGCTTTCCGTCTTCTGCTCCTGCGCCGCTTTTCTCCTCCTCCAAATACGTTCGTAGGGGCCGGCCGATAATGTCGTCATCGTCCTCCATTGTCTTTCCTTAACGTAGTCCGGAATCATATGTCATACTTACTTCAGGTGTCCAGGTGTAAAAGCTAAGCCTCATTCCTCTCCAGCCCATCTGCAAGTTGTGCCAAGACAATTACGGCGTGCCCCGACGTGGAGGTGCCGATTTCTGATGTCGCTCTTACTAGTAACCAATTCTGCAGCCCCGACGCAGGCACCTAGAGGCCGCTATGCGAATCAGCCCAATCACAACCGCCAAAGTCACAGTTCGCATTATCAACTACATCGGCCACACAGCCACAACATGCTGCCCTCTGGATAGGGTACGGCCACGGCATCTGCCCCCCTTAGCAAACAGCATCTAGAACTCCCTCTCAGCCACGGGGCAACCCGGTAACACCGAGGTCCATGTTGGCATACAAAACGAGGGGGGAAGGGGGGGCGTCGGGGGCTGCCTAAAGCGTTCGTGGACAGCAAACTATGTGATACCTGCAGCCGTGCGACCGGGGTTAAACTCTAACACTGCTTTTTCCTCACTTCCCACCTTGGGCCCGCGTGACGTCCAAAGGAGCTATCGAGAATAGACGGTGTGCGATTGAGAGGAAGTGCGACACTAGATGGGTACGCGCGCCCGGCCGGCCGCGGACGACGATTGGTCCAGTTGCGACCTTCCTCTGCCGGCCCCGTAGTCAGAGGGCGCATGCAACTTAAAGGAGCTTGTGGGCGGTCTTATGCACAATATGCAGCCCAGCCCCCTGTCGGGGCTGAGAACCCCACCACTCCCGGACGGGGATGCCCGCTGAGCGAACTTGAGGAGAGCTGTCTTTCACAGGGGGCTCGACTCTATGGGGCCGTCGATATAAGTTAAAGCGATTCCTACGTCGCTTAGCCGTGAGTTTAGGCACGGCTGACTCGCATTGAGACGGCGATAGCGTAGATAACGAAACCCAACCTCCTCCAAGCGGGTCGAAAACCAAGAGGACGGCCGACAAGCAGGGGGGTAAAACAGAAAAAAGGCAGTTGATAAATCTCCATACGATTGGTAGCCACCAACTGAGCGACCCACACACCGCGCACTTTCTGTTCCCATCACTGTTCAACCACGTACCAACCTTCCTCTGCCACACAAAATACTGCTCGAGTGACTCACTTCCGAGGGCTTCGAAGGTTCCTTGCTCAAAGCTCAAACTGTTCAAAACAGCTCGACTACCCCGCAACTCCACGCACTTCGCCGAGCTCTGCTAGCTCTCTGGTCAGCCACATTGTGAGCTTTTGTCGCGAATCGCGAGCTTGGTTAAGAAACCTCTAATATGTCGTTTCAAGTCGACCACAACGGCCGACCTGGCCCCTCCCGATCTCCAAACCGTCGAGATTCGGACCGAGACCGTGGTCGTGGCCGAGTTCCAGAATCCCATCTCGTCATTATGGAACCTGTAGAGATGCCTACACTCCCACCTGGCTACACCTACAACTACGAACAATATGACCCACGCGAATCGCCCCGTGCCTCCAACAGCCCGCGCGAGTCATACCACATCGCGACACCGACGGAAGACTCAAGCTACTACCGCCGCGCAGCTAACGGCGGACATGACGCGTATTCGAGGCGGGAGGAGAAGGAAGACTCGCCCATAGAACACTTTAAACGCGGCGCCGAAGCGCTATTGCCGGCAAAATACGCGGTAAAAATCCGCGAGGCGTCGAGCGAGCGGAAGGAGAAGAACGCGATCAAGAAGGAGAAGCTGGAGGCCGACCTGGCGTATGGGAGCACCGCCCCGCTGACGAGTAGTAAGCCTTCGGGACCCGAGTCTCGGGGGTCCAACCGCTACGCAAAGCCTTCCCAGTGGGAGTACGATCGCCCAGACGAGAAGTTGAGCTATTCCAGCACGACGTACCGCCCTGATTCCTACGGGGCAGACCCTCGATCGTCGGAGTCCAACATCCCCCTGATAGCGAACCCCATGGGTTATAGACAGCGAGAGCACTCGCCTTTGCCGCCTACGGGCCGTATGTCGTCGCTCACCGTCAATACGGGACACCACCACTCTGGCTCGCTTTCCGTATCAAACGCACCACCGTCGCCTCTCCTGGAAGCATATCACGGCACCTACCAATCGATATCGCCGATGCCGTCACCGCTGCTCACGGCCTCCAATGGCTTCGGCAGCCCCGAACTCATCGAGCCGCTCTCGCCGGGCGCCTCCGAAGGCGAGTCGGCGGAGAAGAAGCGGTTGCGCGCGCGGTTCCACGACCCAGTAGACGACGCGGCGCGGCTGGCGCAGGCGCTCAAGGGCGACCGGAGTCCTCCGGACACGGGACCCCTGATCGAGATCCTGCCGGGAATGACGCACGAGCAGCTGATGGACCTGCGTGCCGAGTACAAGCGCCGCGTCAAGGCCGGGCCCGAGCAGAAGGGCGTGAACGTGGCCAAGCACATCCGCGCGCGCCTCCGCGACGAGGACCCGAGCCTCATGAAGGCGTGCTACGTCACGGCGCTCGGCCGCTGGGAGAGCGAGGCGTACTGGGCCAACTTCTGGTACCAGGGCGACAAGACGCGGCGGGAGCTGCTCATCGAGTCGCTCATGGGGCGCACCAACGCCGAGGTCCGGCGCATCAAGGACGCCTTCAGCGACAAGAAGTACCGCGACTCTCTGACGACGTGCATGAAGACGGAGCTGAAAGAAGACAAGTTCAAGCGCGCCGTGCTGCTCGTGCTCGAGGGGCGCCGCATGGAGGAGCGCGACGAACACGGCGACCCGCTGCCCGTCGACCGCGAGCTCGTGCGCGACGATGTTGAGGCCCTCTACCAAGCCGTCACGTCCAAACGAGGCGGCGAGACGGCCATGATGGAGATCGTCGTGCTGCGCAGCGACCCGCACCTCAGGGAGGTGCTGCGCTTGTACGAGAAGACGTTCAACTCTAACTTTGCACGCGACGCGCTGAAGAAGAGCACGAACCTCGTGGTAAGTTATGCATTTGCCGAACTCCTTCCTGTCTTTAAGAAACGCACAAGTCCTCCAGTGTCCCTACCATCTATTTAAAAGAAAATATAGCAGCCGGCTAACTTGCACGCGCAACAGGGCGAGGTCCTAGCGCACATCCTCAACGGCGTGATCAACAAGCCGGTGCGCGACGCGCTTCTGCTGCACCACGCGCTGCGGGAGTCGGCCCCCGGCAGCAAGCGGGGCGGCGACGGGAGGGGGGAGGACAGCCTGCGGCACGAGTTGCTGACGAGCCGGCTCGTGCGCTTCCACTGGGACCGGCACCACATGGCGGCGGTCAAGCGCGCGTACCGCGACCGCTACGGCGCCGATCTCGCCGACGCCGTGCGCGACGGCACCTCTGGCCAATGGGGCCTCTTCTGCCAGCAGCTCGTCGTCACCCGCATGCCCGACGAGGTCAAGAAGTTCGACAGCGGGGCCGGCATCATCCGCGACGTGCGCAAGGAGGACAGGGATCGCGACAGGGAGAGGGAGAGGGAGAAGGAGAAGGAGAAGGAGAGGGAGAGGGATAGGGATAGGGATGGCGATAGGGACCGCGAGAGGGAGAGGGAGAGAAGGCGGGAGAAGGAGAGGGATAGGGAGAGGGACAGGGATAGAGAAAGGGAGAGGGAAAGGGAGAAGAGGACCAACAGCGGCTTGCTCGAGGTCAGACCGCACGGCGGCAGGGATCGGAGCCGGAGTCGCGATCGCAGCCCCAGTCGGAGCCGCAAGCGGGAGTAAGCCGGGTTAGCCGAGGAGGGGCTCTCGGTTGGGGGGGAAGGGGCTCAAGGCGGTCATGACCGCATATAGAGTGCAGAAATCGTGTATGAGATTAAACGAGATTACGATGAATGGTAAAGGGCTATAGGAATTAAAGAGTGTGGTTTTGGAATCCCCCGGATAATTAAGTGGTTAGAAGCGGTGTCGACCGGCGTGCGAGGATGGTATGACACGGGGCTCTTTGCTGGGTTTGACGATTTTCTGTGAAGCCTCGCTGGCGGATTTCCTTGTTGGAACTATTATCCCCCACAACACACGCATGAAAAAGCTGGTTTACCGTATCTGCCTCTGCAGTGTTTCGGGGTGGATACTTAATCATTGGCCTCCCAGGGGCTGGCGTCCTTGGGGGTTCAAAATCGACGTGAAATCGTTGATCCGTTTGATATATTACGGGCTACGTCGTTTATGGCATCCGTTTGCGCCCTGCGGTTTGTTGACCCCCAAGCTACTTAGCCAACACCAAAGCCATCGCTTTCTTGCACTACTTTACGCGTGAAGAGAGCTGCAGTAAAGAAATAGGGGTAAAAGTTCGGAGTTTGGGTTCGGTTATATGCAGCAGGCTAATAACTATTAAGTCTTACACTAATTGATTTTGAGGCCCTTTTAATAAAGCGGCTAGTCCGCCACTCCTGACATTATGTTTCCTGTCAACTGCAGATGTAGAGTATGCTACGGGACCGTGGTTAGGAGTTGCTAATGATTGACACCCTTTTCAAATGGGAGATCGAAACCTGTGCCTGGATAGATGTCCTTAGATGTTTATCGGTAGGAAATGTGCAACTGGGCAGAATAGCTATACGACGGTCATTCCCGAATTTCATTTTGTTGGTTTCCTACTAACTAATACGGGATTCCGCCTTGGGTCAGGATATAAACAAGAAGACAGCAAAGCATAAAACTCCCTATTTAGCTACGCGGCTAAAGGCAGAGGCGGTGAGAAACTGCCAATAAGACTGTATGTACGTCTTAGATCTCTACCGCTCTTCATCATGACGTAACACAAAGTTACATATGTGAGGACTCAAGAAGAGCAAGCGTAAAGTTACAGAACGCCTAGACGAACGACAGAGTAGCAACATAGCCTAACGCAATCGGTGTCTCGCTTATAGCATATAGACGCATCAGGCAGAGAACTGCCTCCCGCTTGGTAAGCTAGATAGTGTATTGATACAGACTCAAGTCCAGCAACTGATCAAGGTAAACGGTATTCCTGCGTCGTCGACCCGGTGTTACCATCCCACAGTCGGATATAGGCAACCGCAACTCTGCGTCAACGCTCGTATAGCGTCCTGCTCCGGGTATCATCATCAAATCTAAGCACCAGCACAAGAACGCCCGCAGAACCGGAATCCCCCCTAAACCAAAAAAGCTAGGCGCCTTTCCCGCTCTAATCCATACATCGCTCGATAAAACACACGCCCGCTCGAATTCATCCTCGCACTCAAGGAGCACAAGGGTCGACGCCGAAATGGACGTTGACCCGGTCCCACAGCGCCCTCTCGGCACCCGCGAGGTCGGAGCGCTCCTTCTCGCGGTGGATGGACTGGCGGGCGGCCTCGGCCTGGCACCGGTAGCTGCCGAAGCGCCACTCCTGGCGCACGCGCTGCGGGGTCCGGTAGACGGTGACGACGTCCTCGAGCTCGAAGGTGAACTTGGCGGCGAAGAAGCGGTGCAGGTAGGGCGTGTTGACGAGCTCGGGCGGGCCCTCGATGTGCAGCACGCGGCAGTGGGGGCCGGGCTCCCGGGCGGCCGACCTGATGCGGTTGGGCCGCACCCGCGGCACGCAGCCGCCCACCTTGAACCGGCCCTCGCGGGCCCTGCGGAGGAGGTTCTCGGCCCCGGCCCGGTCGAAGAACACCAGCTTCGCGGCCGCCGTCATGTGCGAGCCGCCCGCGGCGTCGGTGGGCGGGTTGACGACGCACGCGTAGATCTTCCCGCAGCCGCGCACGGCGGAGAGCAGCATCTTGTGGTCGCAGTCGGGTGGCAGATTCGTCATCCAGAGCGCCGTGTTCTCCTCGTCGGAGATGTCGGCTGATTGGTTGGCCGGGTTGAACGGGTCACCGCCGTAGCCCTCGGATATTCCCTTCAGCTTCTTCTGCAGCCCGATCATCTGCAGTTCGTAGAGCTTGGCAGGCAATTGAGACACCATGTTTCCGTGGATGGATCCCATTGGAATATACCCACGGCCGGTTTCATCGCCAAGTCCAACGGGTCTAGATTGCTCACTGCCTGTAGGGACGACTGGTCCAACTGATCGAGAAGGAACCCCCCAGAGAGACGGTTCAGGCACTGGTGTTGTTTGGTGACCCTGAGAAGAGGGGCTACTTGAGCCCAGTGAAGTGTCGGTTGGATGACGCCAAGGAGACCTTTGAGGCGTCTGTTGACTACCCCAAGGCGAGCTGTCAGTGTATCCGTAATAAGGCCGGGAATCCTCGAGCCCCGTCGGGTCTGCGGATATTAGAGCAGACGAGGAGAGTTTGCTCGGCATTGGGGGTCGCCATGTGCTAATGTTCGACTGCGCGAGTGGAATCATCGGCTCGTTATACTCGGGATCCATGCCCACTCCATCAACCGGGAAATGGACCGACTTCGAAGTCTCGTGTTTGAACTTTCGTTCAGGGGTGTCTCGATCTTCGGGGGTTGGGGCGAAATTTGGCGAGTGGACGATGTCGCCACGTGGAGCATAGCTATGGTTTATACATGGTCTACCCAGTGATATGTCGCGTCGGTTCATGGCAAATCTTGGCCCACTCAACGGAGTAAGATAACCAGTTCCTAGAATTGGCTGCACCGGCATTCCAGGTCTCTGGATGGTAGGCATAGGTCGGGATTCACCCGGGGTGGATGGTGCCGTCGATCGAGTTGTAGAGTGAACCAAGGTCACGTGGTCACCTCTTGTAGCGGCGGCGGTTAAAGCGTGCGTCAATAAATCATTGGCGCTGTAGTCCTGTTTAGACATGCCGTTGCTATCCATGATGCCGGCTTCGATTGTGCGTAGTGCCAAGGCACGGACCTGAAGCTTATAAGACCTGGATGCAATGGGGTCTGCGTATCATTGAATAAAGTTAAGTTTCGCTTAACGAAGCCTAGGGCGGGTGCTCATGAACTGCGTATCATGAATACGGTCATTTATTGTATGAGTCCGCAGTGACGATGCCTCCGCCTAGCTGATGAGAAGTAACTCTCGAGTCGTTCGTTGGAAGGAACCCTTACTTGGGAAGAGGGTTTGGGGAAAATAAAAATTGCCAAATCTTACCTCTTGTGGAAGTGTTAGGTGATATGCAGTGGTAATGGTGGTCGGGGAGTTGTCACTTCTGTTTATGGAAAGTAAAGGTTCGTTGGCAGTTACGGCTGGGCGTCAGTGCCTATAGAGTAGAGCACCCTCTGAATTCCTAAGGATTTGCATTGCGCCCTGGTTGCCGTACTAGGCAGAATCTTCCCTGGCAACGGCTTAGGTGTAAAGGACAATGGATGCAGTCGCTACTAAGGGATCTTGCCACTAGGTAAATAGCGCGGGGGGATATAAGAATGCTTGTAAGAGAGCGAGAAGGGAAGGGTAGTGTGAGTGGGGTGGAACCTCGACGAAGGTTTTATAGTTTCTGCCTTGACGGCGATACGAGCGCTTGGGGAGCAACGGATTGTTTAAGGCCATTGTGCATCCATCGACGATAGCTCGTCTCTGTGTAATTGTTATGCGCCGTCCTTAGGCTTTTTTGCCCATTCTTCCTTGCTTAGTAGACAGCGGCTATAGAATGAGCCCCTTATTAGATAATTGTAGAACGGTGTTCAAACGGGACTCGAGAACAGGCAGATGCGTAACAACCTTACGACCACTTGAATCAGCTAGGTGAGACCTATTATTGAAGAGGCAACACCCGATTAGTTCCGGATATGCGGGGATAATTAGTATCATAATTCGTAGCTGGGAATAGGGCCAGCAGGTGAGTTGTTAAATGCCGGCTTTCTTTCTTGTGCGTTTCAACGCATACTTCCTTAGCTGGTTTACAAAGGATATTCTCTCGGGTTGCTAGGTTAGAGTATTGGCATAAATGCTTTGGGTTTATATCTATCTATTTACACAGAACACACAGTAGAAAGCTATAACCGATCATGCAGCATTCATTCTTGAGGGTACCGCGAGTAATTACCGTGAGCACCAGCTGAAGTTAATGCCAATATACTATATCCCCGTTCTCTGGTCCAGCAGGCTTCGTGGAACAGATATATGTAGAAGGCTTCTAACATTTTGCACGTGGGTATCCTTAGCAAACACAGGGCGGAATTCATTGACTCATCCCAACACGCCCCTCAAGCTTGCAATAGTGCACCACGTAATCTGAGCTCGCCAAACACTCTTTAGATAGATGGTATAAAACGTATAAAAACCATAAAAAAACATTAGAATGTAGGCCTATTTCCCTGTGGTCACTGAATGCACTGCTATGGATGCCATGGTCATAACTTCTTCAGTTCTCCCATAGTTGTAACCACCAAATAGAAGGCAAGTGTCAGAGGAAAGGGTAAAGTACATAGTGAAAGGAAGAAGAAGCAGCCTACCCTGGTAGTTCGTAGTATAGGTAGTAAATAGATAACCACTAATGCCTGCCCTTTTCTAACTGCTCGGGGGCGAACCCCCCCTATATATACACAAACCAGACCCTCACTGGTGGGGCACTGGGGCCTCGAAAGGGGATCACCCCTTGGCACCTGACAGCAGGCTTCTCATGCCTCAACCAAGAGCCCGGTATTCATTTCCATATACCAATCATACACCAACCAGCCACGATGAGCCTTCTCCAGAAGACACAATATTGAATAATGAGCGCAATGTTGGAAATGTTGTCCCAAAGCCATGCGTATTCGGTTCGGAAGAAAGGGGTATTAGAGCATCCGCACCGATCATTACCATCAGGGTAATCCAGACGCCCTCTATCGTGTCTCGCATTTGTGGTAGATCGACATCCTAAATTGCCCAACCCTTGAAAGTTTGGAAGAAATGCTGGCATGGTGGTCATGTCAGGCTTGAGGAAGGGAAAGCTGTGCTACGTATTCGACCTCTCCTTGACCATTAGTTCGGGCAACCGCAGTGCATGAGCTGCCCGCACTATTATCTCCCAATCTCATTTCGTATCCGAGATGCCAAGGGCCATGGGGAGCCCACAGCTTGAGCTATTCTTATCACTACGTTGAGTTCCTGTTACGTCCCTTCCTGTCAGGTACGTGTTCATGTGTCCATGTTTGCCAATCCATATCTGTAGGTCGCTGTTCAAATTCTGCATTGGTAGGTCAACACTGAGTAGGACAGGGGCGCTGCCCTCCCCTATATAATACATTCTGGGCGTGTTATGTTGATGGGTCTGTTCCTATTATTTTTCGTTTATCCGAAGTAAACTGGTTTTTGTTGGATTATGGCTACCGGAAGCACACGTGATGGGTAGAATCAGGTATAACTTAACCAACTGTCTATCCATTCTTTTTGACGAGACTTCAATGTCTACGAGAGCAGCATTTCTGTTTAGAGACAGAGGGAACCGACATGGCGCTGATACCGCTTCTTTCCCTACCTGGCGTCGGAATTCTACTTGTTGTCTATTACACCGTCTCTTCAGCAGCAGCATGGTATCGTCTTCGGCACTTCCGCGGTCCCTTTCCGGGGTGTCTCTCCTATTTCCTCATCATAAAACCCGACAGGGCCGCTAGGTGCTGGGAGGCGTACACTTCCATTAGTCCAAAATTCGGCCCGCTGGCTGGGATCGGGCTCAACGAGCTGATAACCAACGACCCGGAGCTCATTCGGAATATGTCTTCGACTCGGAGCACGTATGTCAGGAGCCGGTGGTACGGCGCTGCGCGGTTGTATCCCTATGACGACATCATGGCTTCACTCCGCGACACTACTGCTCATGACAGGCTGAAAGCCAAGACCGCGTCTGGCTATGCCGGGAGGGAGAACCCGGACTTCAAGCTGGCATCGACTCCCAGCTCACGGGCTTGGTCGACTATATCCGCCGAAAATATGTCTCGAGCGACAGCGAGCTTCGGCCCCTGGACTGCGCGCGCATGGCGTAGTACTTCGCCCTCGACACCATCACGCGAATTGCTATGGCAGAGAATTCTGTTATCTAGACAGCGACTCCGACGTGTTCGAGCACATACGCACGACGGAAGTGATTGTGCCGCAGATACAACTGCAGGCAGATGCGCCATGGTTTCAGAAGCTCCAGCTGAATCAACTCGTGCTAAAATCGACGGGGCCGAAGGCGAGAGATAAGGCAGGAATTGGTAGGCTTATGGCGTAAGTGAACAGCAATTAAGCTGGAAGTGGTCATGGCATCGGCCGTCGACAGAGTATGCTAGAGGGATTGCTGCGAAGCGGTTTGAGCCGAAGGCGGGGATCTATAGGGTATGCTGGTAGGGTACCCCTGAGCCTACCCAAGGGGGTCTTTTAGGGTGCTCACAAGACCCAATAGGGAGCTTTCATTCGGCACGGCCTTACGCAAAGTCAATGTGAAACGGAAGCCCTTTTCCAGATCGTAGCTGGGTCCGACACGACTGCGACAGCTTTCCGGGCCACAGTGCTTTACATCATAACGATGCCATATGTTGACCAGAAGCTAGTGGATGAGATCAATGAAGCCATCCGAGCAGGCAGGGTCTCATCTCCGATATCCAATAATGAAGCTAAAGCTCTGCCGTATCTCGAGGTTAGGACATTATACGCTTAACACCATCCCATTAGCGAAACCGACAACAACAGGCTGTCATTTACGAGGGTCTCAGGTTCCATTCACCATTCGCTGCTCTTCTTTTGAAACAAGTCCCGCCAGAGGGTGATACCTACCAGGGCAAGTTCACCCTGGGAGGCACCTGCTTCGGTCATAGCACGTGGTCGGTTATGCGTAACAAGCAGATCTTCGGCGACGATGTCGAACTATTCCGCCCTGAGATGGCTCAATATCGACCCTCAAGAGCGTGCAACCATGGAGAGAACTGTCGAGTCTGTTTTCTGCTACGGGAGATGGGTATGCGCCTGCTCGTGACATTTATGGAACTTAACAAGTTTTACGTCGAGGTGCGGTCCTGAGCTCACCACAAAGCTAGCGGCGAATAATTCTAGTTGCTGACAAGTCTGTGGGCTTGGAGGAATTTCAACTCCCAGCTTATCAATCCCACAAGTCCTTGGGAAAGCGAGAACAATCATCTGTTCATGCAGAGCAAGATGTGGGTTAAGGTTACAGAAAGGTAAGAGTTATGATGGCCGAAGGCATCGTAAATCCACTAGAGCCCCCTATAACGACCATGACACTCAGTGATGCAACATTGGACCTGAGAGAATGTGTTTATGGTCGAGAGACCTTGAGCAATGACAAAACCACTTAGCGAACTAGTCGATTCCTGATATGAAACGCTTTATTTCGCGTCCGTGATGTGTCCCATATATTCTAGCATAGTCTCGGAGTGGTTCTTCTAGGCTTTACCTGCATGAAATTTCCCTGAGAACGGAGAGCGGTGTCAGCTTCACAAGAGTCTTCCTCCCTGCTACTTGCCTGTCCCCAGCCTAACTGAAGCAGGAAGACCCGCTGCTTCTCCGGCGAATCCTCGTTTATTTGGTATTCACCATTTGAACCACCAAGCAACTCTAGGTGCCGGTTGGCAATGTGTTATTGCGTAGAGAGTTACCCTCCGTCACTGAACCGATAACGTCTCCGCTTCCCGCCTTGAAGGCCTCACTAATGGGTCGGTCCGGATCTCCAAGGTCACAATCCTGCCATCGACCGTAATTTGATTCTCGTCCAGGGCAACGAGCCGTACGGTAAGGTCGTATCTAGGCCTGAGAAACCCGCGCTCATTAGTTCGATCTGCTAACATGTTAGGGAGCGTTGCCCAAAGGTCGAAGCAATTCAACCGATCTCCACCGGTTGCGCAACGAATTGCGCAGCCGCCAAGCCTACTTGATCCATTCGGTCTTCAATTTTGAAGCTATCAATTCCACTGAAGCTAATGTAAATATTCATTATATCAACATTGGGTATACTACGGCGCCGCATATAAAACAATGTATCTCGGGGTCGACAGATGTATCTAGGAATTCCGAGGTGTCCTCTGGAAAAGGTGGGGCTACCCCTATTCGAGGTGGTAGAGCTAGGAAAATTCTTCCCTATCCTTTATATACCTTTCCCTACTTTTCCATTACTTAACCCCTAATTAATAATGGAAATGATGGATTAAAATGTAAATGACCTGCTCAATAATACAATTACTCACGAATATACCTAGCCCAATCTCACCAAAGCAGTTGCAGGAAGTTGATACCTTTAATATAGCAGGAATCGACACACCTTGAGAATTCCTCCATTCCTTAATGACCCTACCCTATACAATTCTGCATACAAATCCTTCTAGGGTAACCTCATTCCGTATTGCAGGAAGCATCACCTTCCGTCCTAAATTCCTGCAATTTAACTTGGGGATCGGAATAGTCGGTTAAGATTGGAAAAGGGGTGCGCCCAAGTTTCGGTGCGGAATCAGATAAAATTGCATACAAAATACTAGGAAATCCAGTACCTTCCGATGTCCATAACGTCCACCGGTGGCCATCCATGTCGATAAATCCCCGAATCCATCCATATATTTCGGCATGCCGGTGGAAGGATGTCAATCCACTCCACCGGGGCGACTGGTGGAGTGGATTGCGTTCCTTCGGCTGGCCTTGCCTCGCCTTCCCAGCCGGCCCAGGTCTAGCTCGGGAAAACCGCTACCAGGGTGCAACCGGAGGTTATAGATTAAGGTCGGTAAGGAGTTTATATAAGGAGGCTTCAGGTCCCAGGTCTTTTGGATAGCTTTTCATCCAGCTTCTATCTCCCCCGACTGTCAAAGAACATCGCCGTAACTGTCAAGTGCATTGTGATCTATTCTCAAGAAAAGTAGACATTGGCGACCAACCGAATCCAGCAAGGACGGAAACAATCTGAGTCCCTTTCCATATATGGTTGATGCTGTAACCGCTCCAGTTACGGCTGTGTTCTTCTGGCAGTCGGGAAAATACCACTCATTTACCCCTAGACACTTTCACGCCTTTTCAATATGGCACCCGGTATAAGCGCTCAGCATGCCCCCGAATATCCTTAGGTGGTCTGAGCTTGCGGACATGGATCCTGGCTGAGACACAATTCTGTAGACGGACTCTTTAAGCGCTGATGACGAGGGGTGGGCAGACTTAACGTTGGGGGGGGGAGTCTCCACATCTTTTGACTCGGAAGCCCCGAACCCTTTGCATTCATAAGGTGCCCGATCTGCGGAGAGGTAGAGACAGCGTCTTGCACAAAAGCCATCCTGTAATATCCATGCACGAGATAACCACGCCGCTGTATCTAGCTTAACCGTGGTAGTAGGAGGACTGTGAAGAAGCCATGCCCATGTATCGTTTAGTACATCCGAGGGGCTCGGGGGAACTGTGATGAAACTCCTCGTAGGCCACAATTCCAGTTGTTACCGGGCAAGGCGACGATGGTAACGGGTGGATATTTGTATATCGTATCCATCACGCTAATTTATTCTTGCCTGGCGGCTGCTTGTTCAGGGCCACGATTTCACTCTCATTTAATTATACAGAGAGCATCGACCGAGAGATTCCGCCTGCCCCGGCGCTTCGCCACGGTCATCGCGTCCTCGATGGTACGTGCCAGCGTTCTCAACTCAAGAATCGTCGCTCGAGATGATTGAACATGTTCACGTCCCTGTCACACTCTACCAAGAAAATTATAACAAGATGCTACCGCTCAGGTGATGCTGATACGGGGGCGGAAGGGTGGATATTTCCTATTTCTCTTGCATATGTCAAGTTGCGCCGTTTCCAAAATTGTATATCAAATAATTCCCCAACCCCATTCGGACTGGCCCCCTTTCGTTGAATTTCATGACTTCGACTAAGGATAAGAAGTACTGACATCAACCAGGAAACAATAGAAGAGTTCGTCCTTGGAATCACCCAGTAGTATCGTACAAGACCCTGACATAACGCGCTGAACCATTTGCAACTGACGCAATAGACTTGTCTGGTTGACATCAAAGAGGTCCTAGCTAGAAAAGAGAGGGTAGTAATGCCTCCTTACCTACACTTAAATACGGCTATACCCTGAGGAAAGGTCACGAGATAGCTGGGCGGATTTGAAAAGGGGGGCGGTCATTGAGCCAACACCTAGCTATTGACCAGCTATTGAGCCTTAGTTTCAGTATACTCTGACGTAGCCATCCCTAAAGTTTGACGGAATTAGCAGCAGGTATCCGAAGCTAAAAATAATGCAACCATATATCGGCTTCGTATAACCCGATGGACAGACAACCTCAAGAGTATCCAAATATAGCATTTATCCGAGCCCATCTACTCAGTCGGCGGCTATGGGCTTGTTCCCGCTCTTGGTGAGAGGATCCAGTCTCAGAATACGTTCCACAGGTTAAACAACTCCGCACTTGTCGAGAGCCAGCCTCGCATAGCCAGCGAGAAGTACGTTACGCAACGGCTGAACGATAGAAGGCACATCATAACTAAGTATGTAAGTACGGTTGGCTGTTAGGGCCATCGACAGGCGCTAGATTGCGGAGGTGGCTGAGCGATGCACCGATCTTGAAACTTTCATGCCACGACTGGCGGGCTGTCATTGGAGGATATTTTCGTCGAGCCCGTGGGGTCACCCGAAGCTGAAAGGGAAACGTACCCAGGTGGCAAGGCGATGTCGTGCATGTCAATGCGAGGAATGCAGAGATCCGCAAGGCTGAACGGCCGGCGAATTGAAAATGGACCTCTCGCATGATTTTCAACTGACACCCTTTTCGACCCGGTTCTACAGCCTCTATAGACTACGGCGCGTGGAAACTTATTGGGATGAATCATAGCCAGGCTGATCACCGACGCTGCTTGGATCTCATGGGCTGCCACGGTTTGGCAAAACTAAGATCCCCACGGACGAGTATGTCATAGCTGGATAGCTACGTACATGAAGAGCTCTGATTTGATGAGCAGCTCACCGCTGACCGCGGGCTTTTACCAATGATCAGCGCTTTGCTCCAACTCGTCTAATGTAAACCCTCATCCAGGCATGATCATTGAGGGGGCCGAGTCAAGTGTAGGACAGGAAGGATTGACAGGCATGAGCATCGAGGGGGCCGAGTCGAGTGCAGGACAGGAGGGAGTGGACGAACAAAAATAGGACAGCGAGTACAGATTCTGCAAACCTGATCATCCAGAGAAGAATGGATTCTAAGAATAGGACTAGGGAGGATGGAGCAGAAGCGGCGAGTCGCCTGGGGACGTCCGAGTATAAAGGGGCAGCAACGCTCTCCGAGAGACCACGCTTTTCTGGAAGAGAACCAAACAGCTCAGTCCAGTTGATCATCAGCTACAAGCCAGAAACCAACAGTTCCCAAAACCAACGACAAAACCTCCAAACTACCACGTCTCACAGAGCCGTAAGCCAACATGCAGTTCAAGACCATCCTCTCCATCGCGGCCACCGCCAGCCTCGCCATCTCCGGCGTCGACGCCGGTCTGCAAGACCCGCAGGTCTACGCGCGCGACGGCGCGCCCAGGCAGCTGTCCCGCATCGCGGAGTACAGGTCGCGGCACGCGAGCGCGCTGGACGACTCCCAGACGGCCGTCCTGGACCGCATCGAGGCCGACATCGTGGCCTCGGCGACGGACGACGTCCCGGCCCTCGAGGAGGCCTGCAACGCCGCCTTCGGCGCGGCCGAGTGCAGGTTCCTCCTGACCGGCAAGGGCGTGAGTGAGGGCAAAGCCAGGCGCGGCTTCGTCCTCGCTGCTCGCCAGAGGGTACTGTGCGAGTGCAGCGACGAGTCGGACTGGTGCGATGACGGGTTCCGGTGCGACTACCAGTATAAGCAGTGCTCGGTCAACGGTATGTTGTTTAGACCCTTCATTTTGTTCTCCCCCGTCTGACGGGGAGATGCCCTTCTACTCCGTGTCTAGTTCGCGTTGGAGAGTTACAAAACATGGACTAACGCCCTGCGCTCAGATGGCTGCGGTACCCTTGGCTTGTACGACTGCAATGGACTCTGCATTCCTTCCTAAGTAAAAAGAGCTTCGGTAGGGGTGCCTCAGCGCTGGCTCATGAGTCGAACGAAGTTCAGGGCCCCAGCGGAATGGGCGGACGTTGAAGGGTTGAGATGAGCTTTCTTTCCGTCGTGCTCTCGAAAGGTTGTTTTGGTTGAACCTTCTGTACCATGTTTCGCTCGTTACTTTACCTAGGTAGTCCTCAAAGGTACTTTGCATTTTGCCAACGCGTTTGGCCTGTCCTGTGTATTGTCTATTCGAGGTTGACTGTGTCTCTCACTTGCGAGTGATCCTTATAGATGCTGAGGGATGTTGACAAATTTTCGCTCTGCATGTGTTCTCTGAACGTCCAGCAACCGTATGTCTAGGTGTCATGAAATATGGCGTGGTAGCTGCATGATGCAGAAGATTACTAGTCGATAGTGATGCCATTTAGACCATCAGGACTGAGTGCCGAGCAGTGCAAGTCTATCAAAACGTCAATATGATTGCGGTCTAGGAAGGCTGACGGATGGTAGTAGTGCCTCCAAGGCTATGTACGGCTTGGCATAGTTTGCTCGCCTGACAGAGCTCTATGCATGATTGATTACCAGCGCAGTCGACGGATTTAAGGTGCAGTAAGGCATATAGGCATAGAAGCCATGAGACCGAACTGTTCATATCCTAAATGATACCGAACAGCGATAATTAACTCAGGACGGGCATAGGATAGCAGATCTCAATCCCTATACTGATTAGTGTTTCCGGAAAACGCACATGGCACTCATGCACCGATTGCGCAAATCGTTACCGCTAAGCGCGTCTTTTAAAGCGGCCTAATTATCGAAATTCCGCTTGTCTGGATACTGGATCGATCGCAAATTTTGGGCATGCATAGCCGCTAAGATCCATGGGCTCGTGGAACATCAACCCAACATTATCTCGGCTACATACTGCCGCAGGCCGTGTCTGCATTGGGTTTCGTCTCACGGCGTCGGTATCGCCGGAATACAGCAGCGTCTGACTAGTAGATCAGTGGCTTCCGAAAACTCGACGACGCATGTCGTCAGAGGGCTCTGAGTGACGACAGCGCTTTGCAATGAGGGGTGCCTTAACATCATATGGCTTACATATTTGTAGAACTGCCTTGCATGACGCAAATGATATGGACCTAGTGTGTTAACTGGCGCTCTTTTTCTTTTTTTTTTCATCCGGTTGCGCGGGAAATTTGGGGTATTTGAGGGGAACGAATGTAATCGGTGGCAGAAGTGGATGATGATGGAGAAGAGGTTGTACAGTACGTACTGTAATCACATAGAGACATCGAAGCCCAAGGGTCGCTCGGCACCTGAAGAAACTCGCTCTTCCCTCTATTCCTATCCGGGCAAAGAGCTCTGGGCAAAGATTCACAATGGGTACTGTATGTCGTCATATGAACCCGCGCAGGTTAGCGTAATCTATCGAACAATGAAGAAAAGGACGAAGCAATGACATTGACGTCTTCCTGTTCATTCTCTAGCCTAGGGCCAATTTTCCTTCGGTTTTCACTTAACCCTTTATCCCTTGAACGATCCCCTCCTCATACCCTTTGGTGCTTCTCTGTAGAACATCAATAATCCTAATCATCGCCCGTCACCTAAAGCTGCAATCAGCCCCTACATGGGTATCAGGTAAATTTTTCGCGACTGCATATCAAGCCAATTATCTCAGACATTGACTCTTAGCGTAGCGCACCCTTGCCGGTATCTTGATAGCTCTGAGCCGGATCTTCATACCTAATGTAAGAGCTGCAATAACATAACGCATTCCTTACCCTTGTCTCCTCGGAGAATAACTGCACCTGCCCTACCCCTCCGATCCCGACATTTCACAACCTAAACTAACACGAGCATCCACAGCCCTAGATCTGCTAACCTAGCCGCCAGCCAACCTCCTCAACCCCAGCCAATCTGGGCGAGAACAAACCACCACCAACATGGCTCGGAATAGGATCCTGGCGCCGCTCTCCCTCCTTTTCCTGGCCGGGGCCATCGTGATGATGTTCCTCGTCATCCTGTCGGGCGTGGCACGCACGAGCCCGCTCGACGACACCTACTTCCTACGGGCCGACACCTCGGGCATCACGGGAGCGCGCCCCACCACGCAGTGGACGTACTTCCACGTCTGCAGCCCCGGCAACGTGAACTGCGGCGGCGCGTGGCCCGACCCGCCCGTCGGCTGGGCCTGGGACAGTGACCCGCAGAACGCGCCCGCGGGGCTCGTGGGCAGCCGCGGCGGCGGCACCACGAGCAGCTACTACTACTTCATGTGGCGGTTCGGCTGGGTCTTCTACCTGCTCGGCCTCTTCTTCACGGTGCTCGCCTTCTTCATCGGCTTCCTGGCCTGCTTCGGCCGCCTGGGCTCCGCCATCTCGGGCCTCACGTCGCTGACGGCCCTCTTCTTCTTCACCCTCGCCGCCTCCCTCATGACCGCCACCTTCGTCAAGATGCGCAACGAGTTCCGCAGCGCCGGCCGCTCCGCTAGTGTCGGCCGCTACGCCTTCGGGTTCACCTGGGCCGCCCTGGCCTGCCTGATCATCTCGACGGTGCTCTTCTTCCTCGGTTGGCTTGGCGCCAAGCGCGACGGGGGCTATACTGGAGGCCGATTCCGTCGCAAGCGCAGTGTTCGCAGCCGACAGAGCTATGATGTTGGTGGCCACCGCGTCAAGGATAATTACGCTTAAAGTACTACCTGCGGAAACGAGTCTGCGATACCTGATGGGATCCATAACATTTTAATACGAGCGACAAGACGAGTGACCAGAGAGTGGTGTGAGATAGTCTACGCATAGGGGCGAAGCCTTGAATGAGACGACTTATGCGCAATTTCCGAGCTTATACTTGATTTAACGGACGTATCGCGGAGGGCCAATTTGATATCGAAATGTGTAATGTCTAAGGAAATACCCGCTCGTTAGGATATCATGATAATGAATGAGAGATTATGTTTAACCGACTGCTATGTACGACCCAATTGAATGATACTCGAACCACTGTAGTCAGGTCTTGCTGCCATCCTGTTTTCGATACCGCGTCCGGCGGATTGTCCGATCCCCAAACGTCGGCTACTGTGGTCTTATTCTAGGGCCTGACGCTGCAGTTAGTTATTGCATGTCCCGGATGTCGATCGGTGCAGGTGTCGGTGATCATATTATGGTACAAAGCGGGCGCAGGGGCCCGCGAGGGGAAAGAAGGTGAAGAGCCCTTCGGCAATGCCCCCGCCGTACTTACTCCTTCTTCCCCTCCCCTCCCTTCTTATTTACTTGCATAATAGCAAGACCTGCCTACCTAACATATCCTCGCATACGCTTCTGGAGACACTCAAACAGTCAAATCTATATAGCCTCTACTCTGTCGAAGGCATTCTACTGTATCCCCATCCGATCGCTCAGATAGGCCGACGACATGACACGACCGGCCGGTGACCATAAGATGATGAAGTTGGTGATGTCATAATACACGCTAACTCAGTCCCCCTTTACGCAGCATCGAGCTCGTGCGCGAATAACAGAGCTCCAGATCCCACTTAGTATAGGTTACCGCCACGTGATATCAAGCCGCCTCCGTCCCCACGGCGCTCCTCTCTATTCGGTCGGAGTGGAGCTTCCGTACGTGAAGAATTGGGGAAGACAGACACCCACGGAACCCACGCACCGCACCGCAAACTCGCTGTTTTCCACCGGACGCGAGATGAGGATGCATCCTCCTTCCGCGCCGAACGGGGACTTGGACCCGCTCGTTCTCACCGGGGGGGGCGGCGCCAGCGATTGCTCGATTATGCTGCCTACCTTGCGAGAAGGCCCTCCTCATACAAGACCTCTCTTCGGGGAGGCTCTCTCATGCCATAGCGGGGTAATACGTAATTTTCCCAATTCCCAATTAGGTACATCGTGCTGTCCCGACGGTCGCGGGACGCCGAGGGTCCACCGGCCTTTCCACTTACATAAGTACCAGGTAAGCCCTTTCCGGCTTCTACACTCTTCCCGCTTACCTCCTCTGAAAAAACAAACACGGCACAGTACCGTCGCATCACGGAGATCCCACCACAGTGTTATATTTCGCCAGTCCAGTAGCCTCGGAAGGAATCCCATTTCGTCGTCATGTATGTATGTAGGCAATAGCACGTGTATGTGCGTTAGATGATGTACTCCACAACAACCTCCTCAGAAGCCGCCCGTCCCCCGCATCCATCCGTGTTATTACCCCCACCTACACGTGAATGTACGTGCGGCACAGCACGGCACAGCACGGCGGCGCGAGGCCAAGTACATGGGTAACGTCGACCCACTACAAACCGAACCGAGCCGACGGGCGAGCACGGGGAGGGTGGGTAGCTTACGTCGCTGTCGGATCCGTCGTTTGGTTTCTCCGCAGCTAAGCAAGCAAGCTGCAAAAGCAGTCCTCGCTCGAGAGGGCGAAGGAGAAAAAAGAAAAGAAAAGGAAGACCCCATTTTCATGGGGACTTTCTCTGAACTGATCTGACTTCGTTCACATGCCGCGCCAGCCACCATGCCATATGGCATGCATGATGGTGTTCCTTTCCCGTCTCGTCTGTACACGACCTCCTCGTTTCATCTGGTAGAGAATGAACTCGACTCTCGCTCTCCCAGTCGGTCGTGCCTCGGCTTCCATTTCGCGCATCTCAGACGGCTACGGCCAAACGGGGACCGAGAAGCGGGTAGAAAGAGGGCAAGCGTAACGGGAGAGAACCAATAGCTGTTTTCTCGAGTGGTCAAAAACCCCCCTCCCCTCTC
>QJNX01000144.1:84696-140783 GCA_004155925.1 Monosporascus sp. MG133 | reverse complement strand
ATAATAATAATAATAATAATAATAATAATAATAATAATAATAATAATAATAATAATAATAATAATAATAATAATAATAATAATAATAATAGGAAAAAATAAAACCTCGTTATTATATATAGCTTTAAAAGGGCTTTTTAACTATATATATAACTTTTAAATCGGGGTTATTTTAACGAAAATATAAGGATTATAAATTAAGATTTAAAATTAATATTAATTTTTTATAAAATTCTGGTAAAGAAAATAATCTTTATATCCTGGAGAATTATTTCGGGGCTTGTTTGTCGTAATAATAATAAATTTTTACCCGGTAAAGGTAAGGTTAATTTTCTTTTCGGTTTTTTTTCCTTTTTATCGGTGTTTTATTCGGCCGTTTTAAATTTTTAAGCTAAAAATTCCTTTTTATTAAAAAGCAATAGTCGTCTTTATAATAAACCTTTTTATTATAGTTAAAATATTTAACAATCGAAATTTTTAGGGAATTTTTTTATAAAACAGTATTAAATAAATTTTAAGGTTTATCTTTTTTATTTTTATTAAAGCGTTTAATATTATTTCGGTTCCTGGTTCCCATTTTTTCAAACTACCGATTAACAGTATATCGGCCGGTAATAATAATTTTATTGGTAAAGTTCTTAAAAGGTTTAAACATCTTAATCTTAACTTACGTCTCTAAGCTATTATAAAAAGATTTATGCGTTTTCCGGCACCTTAAAAACTGCTACTAAATGGTTAAACTTAATCGTATATTTAGTTATTAATTTAATTTATTTAAAAAGATATATTTATTTAATTATATATTATTTTTATTTATATCGTTACAAGTATTATAATTATATTATAAAATATTTAAAAAAATTTTAAATATAATTAATAACGTTTATAAATCTGAAAAATTAATTCGTTAATTAATCGTTTAAAATAAGTTCAAAATGATAGAAAACTCTTCCGGTATATAATTATAAAATAATTATTACCTTTTAATAATTTTTCGTTAAAAAACTTTTATAAAACTTAAGTTAAAATTTAACCTCGATTAAAAATCTTTTTATATCCGTAATTTTATTATAAGGGTTAAATAAAGTTAACTTAACTTTTAATATTAGATATTTTGTAATAAGTAAAAAGAATATAATCATTTTCCGGATTTGGATGGAACTGAATAAAGGGTGTACTAGAATTCTTAAAAAAGGTATAATTTTTTTTTCTAGCAAGTTTAACGATTTTTTTCTTTTCAGCTTTATAACTTTTACGGTTAAAATGTTTAACCTTTCCTTAATTATAAATTCTCTTTTCTTTTGCCCTTTTATATTCCTGCTTTATACTTTAATAGTTTCTTTAAAGGTAAAAATAGGTTATTATTAAGGTTAAAAAAAAAGATTTCTTAAACCTTAAGCCCTAGTAATAGAAAGTACCATGTTATCGATTAATTAAAGAACCTTTTTAATAAGAGGTAAATTATTTAATTTAGTTATTAATCCTTTACTAGCTAGTAACAGAAATCGAATATTAATATTTTTAAACGCCGTTTTATAATATTGTTTTTATTAAGTTTAAGCAAGCTTTTATTTAACTAGGCCTTATATTATTCGTGGGTTATTAATTAAGGAACTATTAAAATATAACGAACGTATCAGATTTCTACTTAGAGATATAAGCAGTATCCGAAATAGGATTTTAATTTACAAGTAATAATAATATAATAAATAATCTCGGAACCTGTTCGAAAAAAATTAGCGGACTTTTTCCTTAACTAAAAAAAAAAAAAAATTTATAAGAACCTGTTATATATCTACCTAGAGGTATAAGCAGTATCCGAAATAGGGGTCTTAATTTATAAGTAATAATAGTATAATAAATAACTCAGGAGTTTGTTCATTAAAATGATTTATAAACTTTTTCCTTAATCAAAGAACGATATTTTTGATTTAAAACTTAAACTGATAATTAAAGAGCGAAACTAAATGGAAATTATTTATATAAGAAACCGTTCATTATATATTTTCCTTATTTTCCTTAGTTTTTGGAAATTAATAAAGACCGTTTTTTTTTCGGTCTCTTTAGATTGATAAAGATATTTGAAATACCGAGGTTTAACCGGAGAAGTAAAGGCCTTAACCGCTTTAATTTACCTGGTTTCTCCTTTGGATTTATTGGGATTTTTATAGATATAACATTATTCCTTTCCTTTTAGGATTTTTATTTTAAAGATTAAAATATAAGGGTTTTTTTTTCCGGTTTTCATTATTATAATATGTTTTAACCATATTAGATAGGCCTTAAAACGTTTTAAACTTTAATTAAAAGCTATTACGAACTTATCGAATCGATTTTTAATTTAAATTTAAAGTTATGCCATATATACGTTAATTCGAAAAGGAATGTTCTTGTAAAATATTAAAAGGTTAAAAAAGTCGTAAAAATTATTAATTGATTAATGTTTAATTTTGCAACGGAAATTATATTTCGCTTTCGTTTGTTAAAAGTATTCTAGTTAAAAAAAAGTTTAACGGTTTAATAATTTTAAAAGTTATTAAAGCGTATTATTCAGTTAAATCGTTAGTTTAATTAATTGCATTTTAAAGGGGTACTATTTATTTAAAAGAGGCTTTAAAATATGGATAAATTAAACGAATATAAAAGATTAGACGCAGAAAAGGTCCGCGAAAAAAAGCAAGTTTAATTTCATTTAAAACTTAATATATTAGTAGAGGTATTTCCTTTTCTCGATTAAGGTACCGTAAACTTTGATTTAAGTAAGGGACCGTTATTACCTGTAACCTTAGCCGTATTAGAAACGGTCGGTTAGGATTTTGCTTGTAAAAATCTTTAACCAGGTTTATCGTATTCGTTAGGTATTTAAGTGGTTTTTATATATTATTTTTAGGTAGGTAATTAATTTACTTAATTTAGTACTGGATTTTGTTTTTAATTATTTTAAAGTTTAAAATTTTTTCGATTTCGTATTATTTATCGGGGTTTTTTTTTTCGATCTTTCCATCTCTTTAAGTAGGGCATTTTTTAGGGCGCTAGTTTTAATAAGGAAATATGGAAAAGAGGATGCATTTTTATAGTTTATAGTTAATTTTTAAAATAATTTCTTTAACCCCTAGTAAAAAACTTTTTGTAATTAAGTTTATTAAGGTTTTCCGTTTTAATTTATAAATATTTAACGCTATGTTTTATTTTTAATAAAATAGGTAAATTTAATCTCTTTTTTGTTAAAATTAATTCTTTAATTTTTGTATTATTATAATATTAAGTTATTTTCTATTATAAAAATTGTAACTTTATTTCAAATCGGGTTTATATTATTTTAATTTTTATGATTATTATTTTTACTTAAAACGTTATTATAGTAATAACTGGTATTTTACTTATTAATTATATTAATAATGAAGTTATTAATATATATTTATATATAACTATAAAAGAGAACACGTTTATATTTTTGTTAACGGATATATTATAAGCTATTTACGCTAATTTTAAATGTTTAATTTCGTTATTTTATTAAAAATTAACGTAATTTTAATTGTATTTTTTTAAAGTTTAATTTCATTATTTCTTTTAATTTTTAATTTAACGGTAATAAGTTAACGAAAACTTAAGCTTAATATTAATATATTTAAAAGAGTTGGTATTAAATTTAGATAAAAGAATTTATTACGATTAAAAAAAATCTTTTTTAAAATTTTATATATATTAAAGTAATATTAAATAAAAGCGTATATTAATTATTTTGCCGTTACTTTTTTTATTAGAGGTAAGAAGTATTTATATTTATTACTTTTATTAATAACGATTTATAATTTATTTTATTTAATTTTAATAAGCAGGTTTTTTAAGAAAAAAGATTAATAAAATTTTAAGTTATAATATTTCATATTTTATTAGGTACATTTATAAGCTGTAATAATTTATATAATTTATAGAAAGTTATTTTAATTTTGTTATAAATATTATAAACTTTAATTTTTTATTTAATGGTTTAACGTAATTTAAAAAGGTTAAATTTTTTAGAAATCGGTTGGTAATTTTATAATTTTTTTAGGATATTTATATAAAAAATTTTCGTTAAATTTCCAGACGAACTTTTATTATTATTAATGGGTGATATAAATTTTGCCTTGAAATAATAATTGGTTTTTATCGGTTTCTTTTAAATCTTGAAGAAAAATTTAGATCGTAAATTTTTTTTAATCTTAATTTCCTTAAAATAGGTTATTTTAAATTATATATAATTATATTGTTCTATTTTCTTAACGAGAAAATCTTTATATATAAGGTTTTAAAACTTTTATATCTTAATTATTTTTGCGATTTAAAATATCCGTTAAAGTTTTTTTTACTTTTAATATAATAAATTTTAAACTTAAGTTTAAATTGAAAAAAAAAGTTTATATCGTTTATGTAACTTTTAACTTATTATAAATCTGGTATAAATATTAGAATTTGAAAAATATTTAAATATTTTTTTCATTCCGTCAAAGAAAGGTTTTTATTCCCTAAGTATTAAAATAATCGTTAATAGTTCCTTATCAGAAATAAAATATTTAACTTTTATACTTTAAAATTATTTTAAAAGCGTAATTTAACATATTTATTTTAAATCGGGTTTTATTATAATTTAGGAACTTTATTATTAAAGCGTTAACGAATTTTTTATTAATTTTACGAAAAGCTTTTCAGCTTTTTTATAAAACGAAATTGCGAGAAAAAAAATTTTTAAAAAAGCGAAATATTTTTTCCTAAAAAAGCGAAATAATTTTGAAAATAATTTTTGATAAAATTTTTAATTAAAGGATTTATTAATTTTCCATTATTTTTATTTGAAAGGCGTATAATTGGTAAATCTCAAAAATTAACGGATATCGGTAACGGTGGTTTTATTTAACATTAACCAGTTTTTGATATATTTTAATTTAAATTTTAGATTTAAATTTATTTAAGGGTAATAATAAAACTTAAAAAATCTAAGTTTAGGATATATTAAAAGCTTTTTTTAGCATTTATTAGTAACTTAAATTTTTTAAGCGTTTTTAATATTTATACGATATGTGTTTTATATTTCTTTAAAGTTTTTAAATAAACTTTAACTAAAATACTGATTAACTTTTACGGTATTATTTTAAATTCACAATATTTATAAATAATTTTTAATACGTGGTTTTTCTCTTTTCATGACACATATTAAATAATAGCCGTGTAATAAATTTAAATTTATAAATTATTTAGTTTTGTTTATATTTTTATAATATTTAATAATATTTAAAGATACTTATTTTTTATAATAATATTGTTTAATTATCGATAATTATAAATTCGTCGGTATATTAGATTTTTATTTTTTCTAGTTTTAATTGATGCTATCCTTTGTATTAAGCATTATTACGACTAGGTATTTTGTAAATAATTCGGATTTCTGAATATATTTCCGTTTAATATTTCGTTAAAGAATTTTTCTTTAAAAAAATTTAGTTTTTAAAGTTTATATAGTAGATTTGATAAAGCTTTAAATATTTTTTTAATAGAAAATTTAGTATTTTATTATTTATAATTAGGTAAAATAACGCGGATTCGTTTTTTAAATAACGTTTTAAACCGTCGGTACTTAAGAGTATTCTTATTATAAGGTTTAAGATTTTAGCTTTTTTAATTATGTAATAAATCTTATAAGAATTTTCTTATATAAAGTTATTTATAAAAAATGTTTAACGTTTTTAATTAATGTGTAAATTCTAAAGGTAAAGTTACAGTATTTTTAAAATAATATTATATCCTAAAATGTCGACTACATTAAACGTAATTTTTTGAAAGTATTTTTATATTTAAATTACGAATTTTTTTTAAAAAAATAAGTAAAAATCTAATTATTATCATAAGTAAATAAGTTTCCGTTAATTACTTGTAATTTGTATAATTACTTCTTATATTTCTATGAAATTTAGTAATTCTTAACTATTTCCGGAAAAATATAGTTTTTTTTTATTCCACAGTCGATTATTACGTTAAATATTTTGTTTTTATAATAAATAAGAATTTTATTTTAGTTTCGTAATCTTTTTTATATTTTATATAAGGTTTTATATTTATAAGCTTCTTAATATCTTATTTTAAAAGCTTTCTTAAATTTTTAATTAATATATTTTAAACGATAAATTTTTTTTACAGGCTTTTTTAATTATATATTTGGTATAATAGTCGTTTATATATTTGTACCTTTTCTCTTTTACTTCATTAATATTTGAAAATATTTTTTTTTTTTTGCTTTGTTTTTAAGTTGTATATTTTGCGAATTATAGGCTCGGAAAGATAAATCTCCGAAGCGGGTGTTTTTATAGTTGGAAGTTCGCGTTTGATATAAAATATCGGGGAATAATATAAGTATCCTTATATTATAACTTTCCGGGTTTGTTTTGGTTTGGGATATAGGCAATAAGACCTAGGGTAATCTTGTTATTAAGGGGTTTTTAGGTATATATATTTATTATCCGGCTTTATAAGCGTTTTTGGGTTATATTTTAGTTAAAACTCGTTAATTTTTTTAGTTCGTAAATAAATAAAAGAATTACAATCGTAATAAATGGTTTAATATAAAAGTTTATAATTATTTGTTAGTAACTTAGCGTATATCGTATATTTTGAAAAAATATAATGCTTTAAAAAGAATTATTTATGGCGATCTAAATCTATTCCTAGCTAACCGTTCTGGTCGTAGATTTTATACACTTATATGTCGAGATGATAAATATATCCTAACGTAATAGTTACCTTAAAGGCTGTTCGTTTTGGATGATATTTATATATATTTAATAAAACCCAATTAATTTAGCTTAAATTAATTAATTTTAATTTTTTTTTATTATATAGAAATTTTGCTACTTAAATGTATATATATAACTTATTTATATTATATGTTAAATTTATTTTTATAATTAATTTAAAAACCCTTGATTTAATCAAAGAAAAAGCTTATAAAAATTAAATGATTAATATTAATTTTCTAATTCCAAATTTAAGTGATTTGTTATAATTTCTTCGGAAAGGATTAACTTTGTTCCCAATGATCTCTTATCTCTAAGGCTTTAAAAGGGAGCGATTTTCTACTACATATTCGAGATCGCTTATGCAGAGAAAAGACAAAAATCTAATAAGAAAACAAAAACAGCAAGACCTACAACACCAGGTATTCGCTGGTTGTCACCAACCCAACTATTAGTCTGGCCCTCAACGGCTTGTCTAGGGGAGAGCAGACGGGATCCCGAATTTCCCGAAGGGTATGGTCGTATGTGCCTTGGCGGGCGCTGAGTTACCGCTTTAAAGTGTCCCAAGTATCACTGAAGCAGGTAGATACCGCCTAATGAGTAGGTGGTTCAGGCTTCCCTGGCGTTTCAAAATTCTGTAATCTGCCTCTACCAAGGCTATCAGCGCTTGGGTAGCCTCGACCTTATGAACCTTAAGGGTATACGAAAAGTTGAGTACGTATCAGGCAGGTCGAGATAGTTGGCAACCTCAGTGCATTTTAAAACCTATGATTCTTAATCATATAACTGCTTGTTTCCACGCTCTCGGTTGGTCCGACTTGTTAACAGGAGCACCGAGTCCTACTCAACAGATCTGGCGGAGCCGTATCGAACAAATTGCTTGAATGCAGCTTAGGTAGAGCCTGGTTGTGTCTCTTTCTATGGTACTAAACAGGATGACCAGACGGGCCCCTCAAAGTCGACCGGTTATCAGCACACCACACTGCTTGTTTACCTCTTCGTCCCTGCAACAACTCTGGAACCAGCAACCGGCGCGCCTCTTATATCCAAACATTAAGACCGATGCGTCATACAAGGGTGCCCCCTCCGGATCACGCGTAATACGCCCCCCTGTGCCCTATTGATCATCTTCTTCCGGGCTTTCGCCCTTGTATGCCCTACGCAGCTGGTTGTGTGTATCGAGACGGTAGTCTAAAATCAGCCCCCCGGAAACCGTTTCTTAGCGGAATATCTGGCCTCGCTTGTGCATCACAGGGTAGAGAAGCCCTCGGAGGTTCATCAATGATTGGATTTCTGAATTACAGGAAGAAGATCGGTCTTAAGGCACAGAGGTGGACAGGTCGTAACGAAGGCGGTAAGGTCGCGAATGATTAGGTAGGTCTCGAATGCTGAGTTAGGCAGGGCAGAGTTTACTGGGTTAATCGCGAAAGAGGTTAGGAGTCTTAAGAGGGGCCGAGGGGTTTCTCGTGATGAAGAGCCATGCTTTACAACGATACAGGTCAGCGAGAGACGCAACATTTGAAGATGAAGGCATCTGAAGATCAAAGCTCAGCTTACCGGAAGCGTACAGAATGCATTCGAAAGTTCTTGGTGCAGACGAGCCAGTCCAGGTGTTTCTTCCCCTTGCCACAGCAGCTAGGCCATGGTCAAAGTGAAAAAAAAAAGGTGTCCATCGGTCAAGGACCTAGGACAAGCCCCCAGATACCAGCAAGCCCTCAGATGCTAGCAAACCCTCGGATATTCCCGTCTCAGGGCCATTACAGCCCTTAGGGAAAGTCCCTTCCGCTCTAACACGGTTGAGACATATCTGTGTACTCAGCGTCGCCGGCCGCGAATACTGCGCCTCTCACAACCGATCTCTAGCCAAATCAGGTGGCACAGCAGGCCAGAGGCCCGCCCCGCAGACCATTACAGTCTTAAAGGGAAACTCCTCCCGTAAGGTCGGAGCCTGGCGATCTTACAGCCGCATCTCCAAGAGGAGAGAGGCTACGATCTGATTCATTGCGATAAACGTGTTTATCCCAAAAGCGCACGCGAATTCGAGACCCAGCCCTGCCAGACTCCAATGTTATTGCGGCTTCAAACGGGGTGTTTCGGAGCGATGGGAGAATCTGAGGAGTTGGGCAGAACCTGGAAGAAGGAAGAGAACTCACCGCCAAGGTTGTCGACTCCGGCGAGTCGTCTGAATCCCAAACGAGCGATTGCTCCAGCCAGTGGCACAACAATCCAGAAAAGAAAGTGTTTTAGGTCCAAAAATTGGACCAGGTAAGTGAGAGGCGACATCTTCATATACTGAACTGTTCTTTCGAGATGGGGAGAAAAGAAGAAAGGGAACCGTTACAATCTGAGCCCGAGCATTTTAAGGATGGGCTGTTCCAAACAGAATCTAGGAAGAGGAAGTCTCGATCAAGTGGGAGGGCAAGAGACGGAGGATTTTTGCGCTGGTTTACGTCACCGGAACAGAAAGCTGTTTCTCGTGCTTAAATGTAAGGAAAGAGTGCTGTGGACATAAGGCATCCAGTGACGGGGGAAGGAAGGAGACGGACCCTTTCTTCGCATTGCCTGACGTTATTAAGACAGAAGCCTGACCTGCCTGTTTAGAGGTTCAGGAAGGGGTGCCTCGGATGTAGGTCATCGGGCGGCCTACATGAAGAAGCAGCCGGACCTTTTCTTCCCTCTGCACGGGAGTGAGGTAGATTTCACGGTTTCGAGAGGAAGGTCTGCACCAGGCGCCTTCCTCAGAATTATAGCATCTAGATGCTAAGGCGGCCATTCGGACGACTACATTGGTTGGCAGACAAGTATGAATGCGGGGAGCACAGCGCAGAAAGCACAGAGAATCGTGTCATGACCGTTTTACTCTTGGATTAAATTTAGGAAAGAAGGAATTTGTCGTGGACAGAAAAAAGCGCTGCGATACCAGGATCAACGGCTTGGAACCCGTGCGCGTGCCTTCGCAGTTCTCTGAGATGGTATGTGCAAGAGGTACAAACGCCTCTTCACCGCAGCCCGCTAGCGAACCAAATGACAATTATCACTCCTTTCGCACCTTCCAGTCTCCCCAGTCGTAATCCGGTGCGCGGTGACGGTCGAAACACTCCAGAACCCAGAGACTAGCAATCGTGACAACCGTCAGGGCCACCATCGGTCCCAGGAGCGTCGGAGCCGGGCGCTCTTCGAGTCTATACAGCATGACAACGGCCCCCCAAATAAAGAATGCCGTACAGAGAAGAAAGCCAAACATGACCACCAGAAAGGTAAACCAGACGCTTTGATACACTTGAAGACGGGGAGGACCGGGGGAGAAGAAGCCGAACCGGTCTGGGATGCGCAATATGTGCGACTGGATCCAGTAAGCTCGGGTCGCGACTGCGAGATGACAGGGGTTGAGGCGGTTGTCAATTATCTGGGGACTTAGCAGCCCCTTGACAGCCTTAAGGACGTTACCGGTAAGGCTGGGAGGCATCTTGATGCTGGTTCTGGTAAAGCGTTAATTGGCTACTCTTTCAGTATGTTCCAACGTGAAATCGGATTAGTACCTTGCTTTAGATGTGCGGAATGTTCCACAGGATAGAATAGGGACGTGTTGAAAGGTAGAGCTGACCTATGCTGGGAATGAAGGAATCGAAGATTTAAAGACTTAGATGAGAGTTAAGTGTAGGTTTCCAAGGGAGATGCTTAAAGGTACTGTTGTTACTACTATATCCGACAAATGACGATAGTATTGCAGCACTTCCTAACAAGCCTCGGTAATATATGGGCGCTTTGGTCTAAAGGGAAATAGGGATGGTTTAAGTTTGGTTAGAAGATACCCGATGATACACCTTAACATACTTATGCCTTTCTAACTATGAGTTACCTTGCCAAGGTCAGGCCCAATTTTTAAGGTTGTATCTAAGCCTGCCGTGCAGCTACTAGTATGGCTGATGCTTTAGAAAGAACTGTAACTAAGTACTCGCTAGCCTAATTAGAAAAAGACTTGTAAAAATAACAGCTTTTTAAAAATTAGGCCTGATATAACGTGCCATTTTTAAGCGCGTTTAATACAGTTCATGATAAATTTCAATATATAAAGCGGTATTTTATATGTAACTTTATATTTAAATTTGGTTTTTTTTAAAAATATACAATAATTACTACTATTAATTTTAAAAAGGTTTATATAAAATTTTTTTTTACTTATATTTATTACGCTTAAAATATAAAGTTAACCCGTTTTATAAAAAGAAGATATATATTATTTATATATATATTTTTTTAAAGTTTTCGGTTTGTTTATTTATACTTATAAATATAAACAGGTTTATAATATTAAGTAAATTTTTTTTATCCGTTATCTTTTAATAAATTATTATAAACCGGGTTAAAATAAAGATAATACAGTTAATTAAGCTGGTAAATTTTTTTAAAATTATCTTAACGCCTTATAATAATAACCGAACCTTTTTAAAATTAATTAGATATTCTTAACGCGGACAAAAAGGGGAAAATAAAGCCTTAAATAATATGTTATGACTTAAGGGCTTGGCCTAAAGACAAACGGTCGGAGAGTCTGAAAGTTGTCCCTAACGTGGGTCCCAGGTTACGTAATTAGCTTAAAGGTCTTAAAGATTTTGGCGCTTTGAGCCCTTTAAGCCTGCGATGGGCTTAAAAGTTTTAACGAGCTTAAGGGTTTAAGCTTTTTAAGTACCTTAAGCTAAGAATAGTATATATACGTTCGTTATTTTCTTATAATTTAGATAGTATTAGCTTATAATATAATTTGGTTATTTAAATTACTTTTAATATTTATTATTATTAAACGTAATTATATTTTTAATTTATTACTTAAATTTTTATAATATTATTATTAATATAAACCGTACGATTAAAATTTAATAATTAATTAAATTAATTAACCGTTATATATTATAAGTTTTTGTTTAATAATATAGTTAAATTTTAAGCAATACGTTATACCGTTAATATATCGGATATTCCGGAATTTATTACGTAATAATATAAGGATATATTTTAAAAATTTAAAAAGGTTATTTAACGTTTTAAGGCTTAAGTTAATGTTACCAGGATTAATAAAGTTAAGACTAAGTTTAAAAAATCCGAATTTTACGACGGAAAAGGTAATATATAAAGTTTTTTTATTTAGGTACGTATTTATTTTCGTTTCGAAGGAATTATTAATAAGGCCGATAAAATTTTTGCGGTTATAACGTTTTTTAAAGGAAACGTTTTGGATTAATTTAAGCTTACCTTACGAAATTATTTGGAAAATGGAAAATCGGATTAATAATAAGTTACTAAAAAAAAATTTTTTATTATATTAATTTCGAAAAAAGTTAAGGGTTAATTTCGGAAATTTAAATAAGGGAAAAATTGCCGTATAAAAAAATTTCGATTTAAAATAAAAAAAATTAACGTTTAAATACGTAATAATGTTTAAGAACTTTATAGTTAAAATAAGATAAATAAACGAAAAAAACGATAATTTAATTAATATTTTTTATAAAAGTTTAAAAAATAACGTTAAAAACGATATTATTAAAATAATGCATCTTATTATTTTAAATAAATATATCGTAAAGGTCGTAAAAATCGATAACTGATAATATAAACGACGATAAAAATGGAAAAGATAATTTATTTTTAGGCCTAGATTTATAAGAATTAACCAAAATAAAAAACGCGATATATTTTTTATTACTTATAGAACGGTATTAAGATTTATAAAATTAAGAATAGTATAAAAAAGTAATTAGAACCAAATTAAATGTTATAACTGCGATAAAATAAGTTACGTTAAAAATTAATATAGGGCCTTTAAGAAATAATAACGTAACGGATAAATCCCAGTACTTAAAAGATAATTAAAAGATAAAAAGGCCGTTACTTTCGGCATAATCGGGGAAAAAAAAACCCTTAACCTATCTTTAAAAGTACGAAAAGGATTACGAAAAGTTAAAGCATTTTTACAGGCCGTAATCGTATAATAACGTACCGCTATAACCGGATTAACGGTTACTTAATGGTTACAAAAATACGAAAAATGGAAAAAATTAATCCCAGAAAAGTTAATATTCCGTAAATAAAAAAAAAAAAAAATAAAAAAATAAAAATAATAGGAATTAAGTGAATAAATTAAGGAATATCAAGATTGGAACGAAGCCTTATATCCAGGAAAGCCCGATCGATATGGGAAATTATACGTTATTTATTATGCAAGGTTGATATAGGTTCAAGCCTTATTTTCCAGGCTGAGCCAAATACACAGAAAATCATTACACATATAATCCATACGATAGATACTATACCCAGTATCTTCGAACACGATAACTGATCAATGGTTTTTACGGTTAAGATAGATTGTATACCTCAGTCCCATAGAACCTTACTCTGAAGCAGACTGATGCGTGGTTGCCGATAAGCTTCGACTCTGATGAACCTTATGCCAGCTGGCTGCAGTAAACCTTAAGAATAAACCTTAACGATAACGTTATTTATTATAAGAAGACTTATTACTTACGATATAAAAAATAATAAAGATATATTTAATAACGATTTACGCGTATATATAAGTAAGGATTCGATTTTTATGCCTAAACCGGAAGTAACTTTGGAGACCAGAAATGGTATAGGTATTTACGTATTACGGCCATATAAAACGATATCGACGTTATTACGGCATTAGGAAGCTAGCCAGAAAGAAAAGGTGATTCCGAATAAGATCTTATATATTATTACGAATGGTATAATTACAAAACGTAAAAGGAATGGATTTATTAGACAGTAATAAAAGCCCAGTGGAAGGTAATAAATAACTTACATTTCTGACGTACTTATGCCGATAACTTCGAGGAAAAAAAAAAGATAGAAAAAAAAATCGGAAAACGTTTAACGGAAATAGCCCAATACCATATCCAGTATCAGGACCGCTAAGGATATCAGGACCAATTAACAACGACGATAAACGAAAAGTAGGCCATAGCGATAAACTGGTCGGAAGAAACCGAAACCCTTAAAAAACAAATTACCAGCCTAACGAACTAAATAAAACGATAAGAGGAAAAAAAATTTTATTTAAAAGTTTAATTATATCGATAGGAAAAATATTCAAAATAATTATAAATATAAACCCTAAAAAATAAACGTTATTTATAAAAAAGTAATAAGCTAGTAAAAATTACAAAAGTTAATATATATTTTTTTAAAAAGTTTTATATACGATAATAAGAAGGATAAAAATTCCTTTTATTATAATTAGAATACGAATTAGGAAAAAATAATATACTGTTATAATAAATTACGAAACCGACCTGAATTATATTAAACCGGAGGTAATTAACGAATTACGTTTGCTATAAAAAAATAAAGCCGAATTTTACGAAGTTAAAAATATAAAAAGTATTAAATTTATTTATAATAACGGATAGGTTAATTACGAAATTAATTACTTCAAAATTTAGATTTAAGAACGAAAATAAATTATTAATTTCGATATTATTTTAATACGGAATTATAACTTAATTTTCGGTAAAAAATAATTATATTAATATAATCCTTTAATCGATTAAAAAATTAGCTAGATAAAATTTAATTTATTTTTTATTAACGAAAACGATTTAAAAAAAAGATTTTATTATTTAACCGATAAAAACGACGGCAAGTATAGGCATAAAAATACGACAGAAACCTTATTACCTAAAAGGATACGATATATATAGAAAAAAAAACGAAATAAATATGCACGACGCGTTATTATTACGATTAAGGCATAATTATACGAAATAAACGACGATTTATAATATTAACCGCAAAAACCAAAAAAATTTATTAAAATATTATTATAATATTATAAATATAAATGTTTTTTTTAAAAATAAGTCGAAATAAAATTCTTAAAATATAATAAATAAAATTATAAAGTAATTTTAAAAAATAACAAAACGATTACTTTTTACCTTATATATAACTTATATTAATAAAAATTATACGTATTACGAAAGTTTTTTAAAAACAAATTACGTAAAGGATATATTAAATGCTTTAAGTTATTAATAGGATATTTTATATTTTTCGTAGTAAAAAAAAAAAAAATTACAGCTAATAATTAATTACCGATAATTAAACGATATTACGGTTAAAAATCGTATATTTTTATCTTTAATTATTAAAATAAAAATTTGCTTTTACGGAACCAAATAATTTATTACCTTAAACTTACGAAACGGATATAATTTAATTCGTATTAAGTTAAAAAACGAATAAAAGATAAATTTTAAGATAAAATACGGATTATACGAATATTTAATAATACCGTTCGGATTTATTAACGTATTTATAATGTTTTAAAAAATAATTAATTACGTATTACGTAAGTACCTTAATATTTTTGTTATCTGTTATTTCGATAATATTTTTATTTACTTAAATTCGGAAAAGAAATATAAAAATTACGTCCATAAGGTTTTTTAAATTTTATAAAACGTTAATTTTTTAATTAACGTTAAAAAAAGCA
The DNA here is from genome assembly GCA_004155925.1 of Monosporascus sp. MG133. Lineage (NCBI taxonomy): Eukaryota > Fungi > Ascomycota > Sordariomycetes > Xylariales > Monosporascus > Monosporascus sp. MG133. Next base: position 125,502 of record QJNX01000144.1, on the reverse strand, counting down.
AGTTCCAGAAACAAAAAACACCGTACTTAAAATATGTTATTATTCCGGGATACATTAAAATAAACCTTAAGAAAATAATAGCAATCCAAAAATAAAAAATATTTATTATAATTACCGAAATCCAGAATTTTTTTTGATTCGTTAATTATTACCGAAAATTTATTCGTAATTTTAACAAAATCGTAATATTTTTATTTAACCTAACCAAAAAAAACGAATTGTAATAAATAGCCGAAATAAAAAAAGTTTTTTAAAGGATTAAAAATACGATTATTAATAAGCTAGTATTAATTATATACGATTTAAATCGTCCCATAAAATTAAAAACCGATATTTCGGATTATACGTTAAACGTAATAACTGGATATAAAAACGCTTAAGGTAACTTATATTTTATTATATTTTATTCCTACAAATTAAAAAAAGCCGAATTAAATTACGTTATATTAAAAAATGTTTAGTTATTATTAATATTTTTAAACAATTTAAATATTGTCTTAAAAAAACTTATATTAAGTTAAAATATATAAAAATTATAAAAATTTTATCCGGTTTACGATTACCCGAAAATTAATAAAACGATAATTCCATTGCGTAAAATACCTTTCGAAATTTAATTTTATTATTATTTACAAAAAAGGATTAAAAATTAATAAAACAAACGTTTTTAATAAATAACCAGACTTAAAAAGAAAATTCTTAAGGTTTTATACCAAATATTCGACCTAATAAAAAAAGGATATATAAAATTACGACAAATTGTAATATTTAAAAAATAATACCTAACCTATACCAGAAAATTTAATAATATAACAATTAATTATTAAAAGAAAAAAAACCGATAAAACCTAAATATTAAAAAAATACCAGGAAGAATTAATACGCGAAATATATAAATACCAGCTATACAGATATCCTAAAATTTATAAAACCTTAAAACGATTATAACGCATATATTATTTCCCTAAAATAAAGTTAATAATAAATTTTTTTTTATAAAAATGCGATTTATATAACAAAATTAAGGTACGATATTATAAATTATACGAAAAATTATAATTATTATTAATTATAAAACGACCATAAATTTTAAATATTTTCGATTTTATTACCAAATTATTATTATTAAAAAACTTAGTAATAAATATATATTACGATAATATTTTTATAATCGTAAATTAATTTATAAAATCTTTATATTTTTTATTATTTAACGAAAATATAAACATAAAATAATTAACGTATATTTTTTAAAAATACCTTATCGGTGTATACGGACTTTTAATAAAAATTATGTCCAATAAAAATATTACCTTTGTTTTAAAATTTTGGCAAAATTTTATGGTATAATTAAGCCTAAATTAAAAGCTTTTAAATACCTTTAAACCATAAACGGATAACTAGATAAAAAAAACTAACTAAATGCTTAAAACTTATTTACGATATTATATTAATTACGAATAAAATAATTAGGTTAAAAAGTTACCAGTAATTTATTTAGTTTATAATATAAGTTATTACGAAAATATTAAAATAATATTAATTAATGTTAATTTCGGCTTTATATTAAAAATTTACCGAAATTTATAAAAAAAAGATTAATTAATATTAAAATTATTTTTATTTTAAAATAACTTAAATAATTATATATAAAAATAAAAACAAAATTTAAATTCGTACGTATTTAAATATAAATATATTATAACTAAAAAAAGTTTAAAAAAATTAACTTTTTAAAAAAGGGAAATAGTTTATTTAGTTACCAAAATTATCCAAATAAAATGACCTAATAAAAAATTCGATTTTAAATATATCGGACCATATAATGTTATAAAGAAAATTTTTAAAAATAATTATTAATTAGAATTACCCCTTAAGGTTAAATTCCATCCCGTTTTCCATATTTCTTTATTAAAATTAATAACGGACATAATTTAAATTAATACGGAACGAAAAAAAAATTTAATAAAAAACGTACTAATATAAAAGGTCGAAAAAATCCTTAATATTAAAAAAAAGGACGGCAGAAAATAGTACTTAATTAAATAAAAGGATTATTTAAAATCAGGAAATATATAAAAACTTACGGAAAACTTTACGGAAATTTAATATTTGCTAAAAAACTTTTATTAATAATATCGGGGGCGTTAAAGTTAAGTACGTCCTAATTTAACGACCAATTAATAGGAAGAACGGCTTATACAAAAACGGCCAGTTTAGTTTTTAGTTATTGTTACGTTTTTTTTAGTCGTTTAAACTTTTTTATCGCTTTTGTATCTTAAATATTACGACGTAATATTTTAATTCCGTAACGGCATAAAATTTTACGTTATTTTTAAAAACGGGTTAACTTATTAACGGCAAAATAAAAAGCTTTTTGTATTTATTTTTCTTTACGTTTTAACTGTTTTTTTTTTCGTTTAAAAATCGTTAATATTTAAAAATAAAGGGACCAAATAAATTATAAAAATTATTATATTCGATATAACGAAAATATTTTCCAAAATCGAAATAAGCCTTATAAACTTCCCGTTTAAATTTATAACGAAAATACGAAAAAAAATATAATAAAATTAAAAGTTTTAATCCGTTTCGATTAAATTAAAACGTTATTATGCTTAAATAAATTTTGTTTTTTTAACATAATTAAGCATAATAACCAAAATAACCCGCAAATAATATTAAAAAAAAAGCTATTTATTAAATAAATACGATAAATAAATTAATTTTTAAGGGTAAAAAAATTTTTAAAAAATCGTATTATAACCTAAAAACTTAGCCTAAAAATAAACTGTCGAAAAATTTAGAAGTTATTTCCGACGTAAGTTCCAGGTTATATAACTAGTTTAAAGATTTTAAAAGCCTTAACGCTTTAAGCTTTTTAAGCTTACGATAAGCTTAAAAGTTTTAACGAATTTAAGGGTTTAAACTTTTTAAATATTTTAAGCTAAAAGTAATATATATACATTCGTTATTTTTTTATAATTTAAATAATATTAATTTATAATATAATTTAATTATTTAAATTACCTTTAATATTTATTATTACCAAACGTAACCATACCTTTAATCTATTACCCAGATTCCCATAATATTACTGCCAACATAAACCGTACAATTAGGGTTTAATAGTTGGTTAAGCCAGTTAGCCGTCACATAATATTAATAACATTTAAGTTACTCCGGAAAATACGGCCGGTGTAAACGGGTTCGTAAAAACCAAAGATATTTTTCTTATATTAACTACCGCAATTAAAACCTACTACTTTACGAACAGTAAAATCTCCGTTTTTAGCTCGGTATGTACCGTAATTATTAACTAATAAATATTTATAAAAAAATGTTCTTCTCTTTTATATTTTAAAGATACTTAACTTCGAACTTTTTAAATTAATAAAAAATTATTTCCTTAATATTACGTTTCTTTTTCGTATTTATTAATAATGTATTTATTTATCTTTAACCGATAGGAAAGTTATTTAAAAAAAAAAAAAAATTTGGGTTATGTAAGGTTGATCTAGGTTCAAGCCTTATTTTCCCGGCTGAGCCAAATACATAGAAAATCATTACATATATAATCCACACGATAGATACTATACCCAGTATCTTCGAACACGATAACTGATCAATGGTTTTCACGGTTACGATTTTGCGGCTTATCCTCTACGATTAAAATTTATTTAAAAATGGTGGAGCGAGAATCAGTTACAAGGAACTTTTAGGAGTAAGCGGAGGCCTGAGCATGCTGAGGTACGGGCGAGGTAGGGCTACAACAATAAAGCATTGACCAGGAATAATACCTAATCTTTAATTTGGCCAGATAAGCTCACCTGATTATCCTGATTCATATTACGAGTGGACTATGGCAGTTAGGAAATATATATTAAGTATTTATTAGTAGCCTAACTAATATGGCCAGAACGTGCATGACATGCAGAAGAGTCGAACCTCAGCGTTAGGATGGTGCCGCCTTGCTCACAGGCCACAAGGGGACGAGCTGTTGTTGGGAGGCACCTCGTGCTGCCCTTCATTACAGCAAATAATGTATCCCGATCGCGCCAGTGGCCCACAGCCCCGACCGTTCTTCGAAACAACAAGCCCCCCCAACCCAGTGCCAAGCGGTGAAACTGACGCGTAGGGCTGCGCCGACACAGAATGCTACGTTCCAATCTGCGCCGATGAAAAGAACCGGCGGAGTAATGATCGCCGCGCGGTGGTTGGATCTGCGGGGCTACCTAACGTGGAATTTCGTACACCATATAGCAAGTAGTAAGACGTCAGGGCGCGCATGCATACTGTCCGTACATGACACGAGGGGCTGTGCCCAATCCTGTACCGCGCGACGCCATAAGATGCTGGCAGTCTGGCATGTAACTGCCGGTCGTCATCTGAAGAACGGGGTCCAACGGCTTTCGAGTCGTTGCTGACGCTCGGAATCTGGGAGCCGCCACACCCTCTGAGCGTCCAATGGCGTAGCGGCGCATGCGACTGTCGCTTCCGGGGGTGAATCCTGCCTGCACGCAAAGTGACGGACGCTTACGCGACGCTTGGCTTGGAAGAAGGCCTTAGTGGCTGTTGTGGACGTGCCGGTTTCTCGGATCGACTGCATGTTGATGAGTCGTTAAGGACCCCACTGATCGGCATAAGGCTGTCTGGCATCTGGCTGCAGCTAAGCCACCCGCGGTGCTTCGTCGGCCGGCGATGTTGGGGCTCCAAGGCACCGAGAGGGGGAGTGGTGATGATCAGTCTGATTGGCGTCGCGAGAAGCCTATGTCTAAATTGAATGACCCGGCTCATTGATCTCGTCGGCGTGCGCCTCTCGCAACCAGCGGCACGCTCGGTGGACATTAGACGGAAGGTCGACGACGTGCTCCATGATATGACCAGTGCAGAGGTAGTGCGTCGCCGAAAAAAGTTGTTATTTAGAGTTTGAGTTGCAAGTTTGCCATGTTCACGAGGCTGATGACCGACCTGAGCGAAGATTCCGGGACCCAACGGGATGGACCATGGTTTCCCCGAGTGCCACAAACGTCCAGACATATTACAGTGTGCCGTACGGCAACACCAGGAGTGAGGCTGTGAGGTGTGGCCTCTTCCAACGTCCGATACCCACGTATCAGTTCTTTCTGCTCATTGGCCCCTACGCATCAGCACTCCTCACCGCCAACTCCCGTTCAACAGCCAGGGCGGATGCAACGGAAGTATTGCCTTCCGGTTCATCCCATACCGTATTAGTCAAGTGATATAATATGTAAATAATGCACACAATCGGTGCCTCGATGGGTAAAGGACCGAGGGTGTTGCTTTATGCTGCCCCGGGCTATTGAGCCAGCGACGGGGCGCTGACTCTAACTATCACCATAACCTACCCAGGACCCTTGTCGAGGCCTCGCATTCGGCACAGGCCCTCCATATAGTATCCAAGCACACGCCAAGTAGCATAACACTTCAGAAAGCAGAGACTCCCAGTATGTGGTTGGTGGTATGTGATTGCCGTGTGGTTCTTTGGGATGATTTTCAATACGACGATGTCGGATAATGAAATAACCCCAGCCTGCTCACTCGAGGGCTATGTACCCGAGGGCAATATGGGAGTTGGTCCACCAGCAGAGGTGTAGCTGGCCTATCCAGACGTGTTAGTACGGGCCCGTTTTATAGCATCGGTGCATATCCAATGGCCGAATAACGACTTCCTCTTATGACCCCCGTTCGACAGAGTTCGGAGGCCCAGGATACACAATACCTTCATGCTAGTGCCACGAGCCTATCGGAATTCCACAGCAGATCCAGCGAACAAGTAGCGAACTAGTATGTATACGGCCATCATCCGCTCGGTCGTTTAACTCTCCTCCTGTCCGGCTGATAGGACAAGGCTGGGAGCAGGTATGACTGCATGTTGACTGAGCTCGGTCCCTGTAGCTAGAAGCCTTGCTTGCACTGGTGTGCCGCTCCATAATAGGAATAAGTGCTCCAGGGACTATCCGAACTAGTTGGATAGTTACAGATCTTGTCCTCGGCTTCGTAGTGACTCTTAATTCACGCCTACGACTTGCGGCATGTATACCCAGTTGGTCCTCGTATGCATGGGCACAATGACTTCGATAGCTCAGGAGATCACATTGCCGCTAGCGCGGGAGCTCAGTCGCAGTTGCTGTCCGGATACTGCGGAGTGGCATTAAGGCGAGGACTTTGCTTGGATTGTTGCATTGGTGCTGTGTGATGCGCTTTTTGCAGGCGGTTGAGGAACCATGTATGTGTGACCAGACAGGTCGTCTGTCTGGTGCTATATGAAGCTCTAGATACGGCAAACACTCCTGTCAAATCCTGGTGTTCCCGTGCACTCGGGACTTTGAACTAAGGGTAACATGAGGCTGGTAGTGTCGTAATAGCACGGTGACTGAGGAGGAAAAGGTCGGCATCAACCCAGGAAGCGACCCCCTACTGTATGTGATTCGGGCATCATTAGATGTAAAAGACACTTCGAGGCTATTAAATCAAAAGTCTCCCGTGAAGCCAAGGATTAGGACTGGCATGCGAAAGTATATGCTTATTATAGTCGAAGCATGCATAAACTCGATGTGGATTCCTGGACCTCCATTCGACTGAACTGAAGCTCAAATAGGATTTGTTGTTGCTGCCCACATATGGTAGACACCTCGCTTCAAGTTCTCGAGCGTTTTTGGTTCTACTCGTGCTTGAATAAGTTGGGAGTCTACACCATCCCTTATCGCAATGGGAAGCCGCGGTGTGTTTGTGAATGGAGACCCGGAAAAGTCGATGATTCTATGATGAACATCAGCTCAGCAGTGCAGGTTCTGCGGCTGTAGTGGCCTGATTGAACATGTATAACACTTGGTATTCCGCGAATTTTGCAGTACTCTATGCGAGAGGCGCAGAACGGTAACGGCTGACGGAAGGTCACCAGCGCGGACGAAACGGCAGACCGAGAGCGGGTCCGGCCAGTCTATTTTAAGAACCGCTGCGTTGCGGAAACTTACATGTGTATCCGGTTCTGGCGTATAGATTAATGAGGAGCTAGTCCGCCCACGGAGACCCAAGAGCGTGCTTTTCGCAACGACCGAGGCCTGTCGTCGGAGGCTCACCAGGAGGGTCCCAGGAAGACCCTGGCAACATGACACCTAGCTGAACTTACATACCAAGTAGCTTCATAGCGCTCGGATCATCGGTCACCCCTTGATCATCATACCAACAAGGTATGCAGTGGATCTCGACAAAGATGGATGACGCTCCGTTGACACAAAACACCGACGGCGGGCAAGAGAACTAACTAGGTTTTGCAAAAGTGAAATCCCCACCGAACACGGCGTCTACGGGCGTGGCTGGACAAATCATTAACCGGTAGATCCCGCCGGTATGATTGCAACGGAGTCGGAAAACAGGCGAATGCAGGGCCGTTGGCGGCGAATGCTCCCTGGTGGCTCCGGCTCAACCAACTAGTAGTTGGCAGCAGCTGGCGGCACGCATCGGCAAATTTGTCGAGGTGGATGACGTTCGACGGGACCTGTCAGTCAGGCCAGAGAGCCATTCGAAAGCCGCACGAATTAAGTTCTGACGGGGTTCAGTAGGCGAGAGGGTGTTTAACCGTTCCTGGAATAAGTGGTGCCCTGTAAATAGATTTGGCCGAGGCGTATCGGGTAACTGTTAGAAAAAGCTGGGGTGAATCGGCTGCTCGCATTACACACCTTGTCGTCATGTCGATTGTAGTGGGCTACAGTGGGTAATATGTCTAAGAGTTTGGCATAACTGCGGGATGCCATTATGTGCATTCTATTACTTACTAGTACATACATAGAAGAGACCGGACTTCCCCGCCCTGGTTCCTCTTCTAGGCGCTCCTCTAGATCGATTCTTGGTGTGCAACTTCTGGTCAACATCTTCTTATTTCCCTCCCCCTCTTTTCTTAATGGAGCCAGGGCCGAACATGTGGCGACGTACGCGCGACCGCTTAATTATCCTATTACATAGATAACAGCTGATTCTCTGGAGGGAGCAAGAAGGTAACTGTAGTATGGGGGGAGGCTAACCAACTGACTACCGCTTCGGAAAGCTTGGAGGAAGGAGAAAGATAGAGGCTTATTAACGGAAGTGCACAAGATATACGTTCGGAAACTCCAGCAAATGCCCATCGGAAATTCGCAGGCTGCTTGGTTCAGCAATTTATGTTAACTTCCCTAAGATTGTAATGCCTATGTACAGCAATCCTCCGCCTCTTGCCTCTTCTTAGTTTAACTCATTCAAAGTAGCAAAGCAAGATAGCCATCCTCCGGCCACTTGGGGCCGACTCACAAGCTGTACTAAACTTCTTTGGGTGACATTATTCGCCAAGCCTCTGCTAGGCCAACAGCGCCCCCGACTCAGTTGCGTTGTTCTGATCGACATCTGCTGCCAGCTTTATGTTGCTCGCGAGTCGATGAACGGCACGCAGCAGCATCTATCGATCCTTGGCAATGGCAGGCGATGTATCCCTATGTATATATGTCTGTATTAGGTATGTATGTACATCTATGTATATAGTGAACGAAAGCTATGGAATAGGTATGCGGGCGGACATCTGAAAGCCACATTATCCGTCGTTCCATAGAATAAATAGTCTTAGTAATGACCCATATCCTCGTGGAATCTACGATCGGTTGTCATGATCCCCGCTCGGCCAAATTCCTTGTTGCATTTTGAGGACGGTCATTGCTATCTCAGGGTCCATCGGCAAATACTGTGCGCTCGGGCATTGCGGGCCCCGAGACGAATCCACAAAAAGATTGAACCATCTCATTACTTAGTATGGGGGGTAAATAAATTGACCCAGTCAGGTATTCGCGCTTATATGTACCATACAGATATGTAATTACTGAATCTACTTGACCGTATACTACGCTAATATTAGTATGGTGCGGTATCTAGCGCGCCCCACAGGTACTTGACAAGGTACTTTTATATCGGCCTCTTACTACGTAGTTAGAACCAGTGAGCCTTCAAACTTTGAAAGGAGGCCCATTCTTGTCATATATGACGTAGCATGTTGACCAATGCGAAAAGAGGACGATGATACTTCTATACTCGCTTGGATGAAGTTGAGCCATTCAATAATCAAAAGACCTTTGGAAAACGAAGATTATGAGTGTATGAAACGTTGTATCCGGTGATGATCAGTGGGATCTCGCTTTGGGCAAGGAAAATCGCACAGACAATTGATTGGAATCCAATTCAAGAAAACTGCGCTCAGCGAATAGGAGACAGGAAGAGGACGCTGCTAGGGTCATGGTCCGATGGGCAACCTGTAGGGTCACAAGGATCGCAAGCGGTGCCGAAGGTTAACTTAAAAATAGAAACGTCCATGTCAGAGTCGGACTACTGGTGTACATACATGCACCTAGGCAGGTCAAATATGTATGTCAGACAGCAAAGTGCGTACAGTGCACGAGTGCCGGCGCTACAACAACAATAACACTCAACAACATCTACCATGTACCGCCCTAATCACTGCGCAGGCAAACTTTTGTTTCTCCCCCACCCAAAACGTCCCGACTCTCTGAAATGTCCGTTGGTAACCTGTCGGCACCAGATCACGTCCCCAACGAAAGCTGTATGTATCTCCTGAAAACAAAAGTGGTGATGAGAGGAGTAGTAGGCGTACTGGTCGGCCTTGCAGGGGATATTAGGGCCACTCGTTGCATCTAAGCAGCAAGCTGGCAAGCGGTTTCTACCTTCCAGAGTCGCGGGACGTCGCACGTAAGTAGGTACTTTTGTACTGCACCGGCAGACCCCTACTCGCTTGGGACCCGAAGACTCGGGAGAGACCCTCTGCAGCTGGGGTTTGCTCTCGGAGGCGTTGCTGTCATACTTGACGCACGGGATCGCGTGGTTAAGCTGAACGAATATAGATATGTATAGCCGGCCAAGGAAACTAGCCAGATCAATGCAGTGTGGTAGGTATAATGTATATGCAGACAAGCTCCCTAATGCACGCTGCTAGAATCTTGCCCAGGCCTGCATAACATTGGCCGCGCTGAAGGATGCGATCGACCCGGTCCTCTCTACCATAGTAGGCGCATATGCAGTTACCTTGAGAACCATATCTCAAGATACAGGGTAACGTTTGACGCATTTGAACCAAACACTTGCAAATGCTGTTGGTAATGATACAGAACTATTCCGGTTACCACCAAAACCAACGCATGGCTCTGTAGCGAACCTGTAATGCCCTTGACTGGTGACTACAAGCATTACAAGCCAAAGGAGACTCCATGAAAAGAGAAATAGGTTCCTCGTCGAACGCTGAGAGCACGCCGTTGTACGGGTTGCCTATTCGGGTCGTCTGGACGTCAAACCACGGTGGTCAAGCATCGCCATCGTCAGGGGATGAGACAAGGGAACCCAGGGCTGCCAGGGTCGGGGACTTGATGGATCTAAGACGAGATAGGCAAATAGCACGTCCATGCTCTGGGATGCATGCTCGACCCACTTGGACTGCGCCCCGATGAATGAACACGAGAAACTGCTGTTTCAGCCAACCAGAAAAGGATCCATCTTCCATGGTAAAGGGAATTTGTCAGATCTGGTTCCGAAGAATACCCTGATCAAACCAACCTATAGCCAGCCTATGAGTGATGCCTGCTGGTAGCAAAACCAGGGACCATCGTGCCATATTTCCGGGGAACGCGATGTCTTGTCAGTTTCTTATTACGAATAGTTATACCAAGCGTCTCCTATTCAGCTACCGAAGTTCCGTCCTCTTACGCAGAGTATCTTATTAACCGCTCAAGACAAAAGCGTCGGCGGGGGGCAGGCGGGAGGAACGATGTTTGGTACCCAACGTGTGCGTGGTAGCTACTTTACCTATTGTTTGTATAGTGTTGCTACCGCAACTTGAGTATCTAGATAGGGGATTCAAGAAAACATAATATGCAGGTGGCTGGCTGTATAGAAGTAAAACACGTATTAAGACATCATACCCAGATTAGAGTATAGAGTAGGTAAGTCATTTTGGTAGAAGAAGCACACACATCTGTGCCTTTTGCCTGAGCCCGACAACTCTGAGTTTAACGTTACAGAAAGCTTTGTGGAGTGCGGAGGACCACCTACCTCACTACCGGAGACTCTCTCGTTCCGGCATCTTTCGTGCCCGACATACCTAACTACAGTAGTGCCTAGTATACTAGGTGCTAGTACATAGGCCCTGACTTTAAGCGAGTTTCGGGGATGACATCACTGGACCATGTGTCTTCCAAAGAAGGCTAGAGCAGCCCAGAGCTAGCTTCAGTGCTGAGCGGTAGCTGATCATTAGGCTCCCGTGGCTGCCCTTGGGGGCCGTCTTATTGACTGTACTGTACCAGTAGTAACCTGAAAATGAACATTTGAAGCTACCAATAGACACTGCCACGAGAGACTCGAGTTCTTTTCCGTAGTGTATTTTCCACGACCAGGCGGCCTAAGAACTTACTGGCGTTTCCCCACTCGTTCTCACGGATCCTCGTTCCATTTGGAGCGATGCTGTTTGAAGATCCTGTACGGGTTTCGGAGAGATGAGAACAATTGCGCAGGAGTTCATTATCTCTTTAGGGCTAGTGGCCGTTTCGGAGAACTTACCGAAGTTGACCCCCTCGCTCGTAAGGCTTGTGCCTTAATCCAGGTTTGGTTCATTCCCTTAGCAAGTTAACGGCATGGGAACTTTCTGACTGAATAACCCTGACAGGCTCTTCGGCCCCCACCTTCCCAGCATTCACTAAGTCTGCAACTAACCCGACTCATTCTAGGTACTCTATGCCCATGGAAGGGCGCCACGCTGTCTTGCAAACATTTGAATGCCCGCCAGCCAGCCCTGCCAGGTGGGACTCTTCCCACGTCAGATTGGCTATTCCTTGCGCATTTCCCTAGATGAGGCTGCATTTCTATCTTGAGCTAGATACCAACCGCGCCTTTTTCAGCTTGGTCCCCTCAGCCAACAGTAAACCTTCAAGGTGGAGGACGAAAATATCTGATAGTGTCCACCACCTTGACCTCTAGTAGCTATCCTCTCTCCTCGAAAACTGCCGCGTCGATCGATGCGCATAGGGCGAGCCGCGCTTTAGCACCAGTACAAGCTACCTCAACCTCGACAACGTTCTGCCACCAAATGCACGGTGATAATCAATTGTTCATAGGTTCATACGAAAGCGCTCAAGGAAAATCCCGAACTCGTCTTTCACTTTGAGTTCCGCCCCAAATTAGACGTCAACAGATTCTGCCCGAGAGGCAGGTACGGGATCTCATTATTAACGCAGCTGCCTATGGTCTGCTATCCTTCGCCAGCAACCTATTAAATACCCAACTAGGACTAGTGCTCACTTTACGAAAAACTTCCTTTCAGTAAACCCGTGGCCCTTGATATCCAAGAAGGAATCGGCTTTTTGTTATCGACTCGTTCGTACGTGCCATGAATATGGAGTATGGCAAAGATTGCCCTGTCGTTCATCTGGCGAGCACGGGACCCCTTAGGTTCTTTACGTAGCACAGAGCTCAGAAGAAGCGATTGTTACCTGTTTACCGCATGTCCGGTGTCAGAAAGTCATTGTAGCGTCGTGTAATTATGCGTTATGAAGCGAATACAGTTTCTCTCGAGGCGCCTAGCAGCTATAGGGAGATGACCCAACATCTCCCGCCGGCGTTTTCAAGTTCGATCTATCTTCGCTTATACTAGACGCCGAGCAGGCCCCAGTGACCATACTCTAGGACTTAGTAAGCTATCGGTTACTGGACGAAAACTGCTTCGCACGAACTGCAGCCAATGGGGAAATCCAGGTTCATCGTTGTCTCGTCACACGGGACTTCGCCTTAGTCGAGTAGTGTACGGTAGGTGGCTAGCAAAGCCATAAGCTCTTGTTACTACCTACAGTAGCGGCCGGCCATATTCATTCATCATTATATTGGTTTGCTGTTGCTGAAGCGACGCTGTCTCCCTGCATAGGTATGGCTAGGGGCAATAGGAACCCGAGCAAAAGCACCCGACTGAGTCGGTATGATGGTTAGTCGTATGTATACACACGTTTAGCACACAAACGGATCCTTCGCTCACGGTCATAACTCGTCTTATTATCATAACTTGCCAGCCTGCATGGAGTCCAAGCACCGCCCGTTAGTAGCTCCCGGCTCGATGTAACAGCTGGCTACTGCATAGGTACCTACCTACGTCCTACATGACCTTTTTTTTTGGGGGGGGGGGCGGGGGGACCTACACGTTCATGTGGACTCCTCCTAGAAAGGAGGTTCTGTAGGCATTTAACCCAATGGAACTGAGTAAGGTGGCTGAGCCCACCGCCCTTCTGAACTAGGCGGAATTAAGACCGGTGCTTTAAACGCTTTTCTACCATTGGCAGGGATCAAACACTACAGCAGCGTCAAAGACGTACGACACTGACATTCACACAAACCCCCCCACCCCCTTCCTTTCCTCTCCTTTCTTCAATACCCTCTCATGAACTTCCGGCTCTCTCACCCAATAATCCCATCACAGTTGTCCGTGCTATGTAAGGTATTCCTGCCAGCACTCCAAGTCAACGGCACGCAATCGTTGCAACAGCACGATGCGTATGAAGAAAGTACCCAGGGCGAACCAATGCCTTGTATCGGGCTCAGTTGCTGTTGTTTCCTCCGGTATGACCTTGGGCTGCTTGAAACATTGGGAAGCGAGTCGAATAGTCAAAGCAAAACCAGGTTTCCATTCGCAAGTTTTGGGCCTCTCTGGTTAAGTAGCAGAGCGTTAATAGAGTTCTTCGCGCTTAGGGTTGTATGTATACAGCACAGTGCTGGGAGTAAGTCCTCCCATCTAAGTGACAGACCCGCGCATTTCCGCTGCTCTTGCGACTGGTTTGTCAACCCGTCGGCCAGTCGGCCATGCAAGTCAGTATGTAGGTATGTAGGTAGGTACATGGTAAGTAGTTAACTGTATTTGAGCACAAGGGCATGCAAGTACATACAGATGGTGCCCACAGCTTCCATAACTGGGTACCTTCGGTACATGTCTACCTAGCCTTGTAGCTTACCCTTACCGCATACACCCCCTCTCATGCTACGTACCTATCCTGGCGCCAATTATCCATACTGTACGCCGTTTATTTAACAACCCTCCTGTCCCCAACTTGGTTTCCCCATTCTTCTATTTAGCCCATCATCGAAATATCCTATCTCAGCCTCCGTTGCTGCAAAGCATCTTCACCTAACACACTCGCTTTACCTCACCACCCTTAGGAAGTCCTCGTCGACTCCTGTCATTCGCTTATTCCTTTTTTTGTGTTTCGGAGATTCGGACTCTGGTCTATCAACCATCGTTCGCGTGAACTCGACTTATAATAGCATTGCCAGCTCTCAGATCAACTCCTAAAAGCTCCGGGCTGTCTAGTTTCTCGATCTCGTGAAAAGGAACAAAACAGTCGCTGATATTTTCATGGCATCGCTTCAAAACTAAAGTCTACTCATACCGTTGGTTGGCTTATATACCGAGCTCAAGAAGAGATATTCAATCGCTTAAACACTTGGAAGGGAACATCGAGCAGTATAAATATCAGACTCATATCAGCAATCGTACGAGAAGCTTCGCCCTATTGCTTGCCGCTGCTGTGTCTCTATCGAAACGCCACAAGGATAAATCCCTGTGTCGCCGACCAGCCAAGGCACAGCCGACTTCGCTATATGTTCTGATTCTCACCTCTGCAATCTTACCGGTCTTCGTAATTCCTGGACAGAGGAATCTTGTTGTCGTGCATTGAACCGTTTCCCGAAAGATCTGCACCGAAAACCCTTCGACCCGTTCGCTCGCTTTATCCGGCACCGTCTCATCTCTTGTGCCTTAATTCTTGTAAGTCAGACCACTGTTAGCGGCTGGGAGACTAGACTTCTGGGTCGTCGAGCCGGCAGGGGGATACTTGGCTCGTTGCTCTTCTGCTGACACAGAACACCCCAGTTCTCTTCTCTTCTTTGACCCCTAATTCTTCTACATACAGCTTTCAAATGGCTGGTCCAGGCGGTGGTCCCCCACGACGAAGGTTTGTGCTTTACAAGTATTAGCCCCTCTGATGTTGCCAATACTAAGTTCACCACCACAGTCACACCAAGTCTCGCAAGGGCTGTGACAACTGGTATGTAGATCCCGCTAGGTGTTACTCGTCAGATGTTAACTGTGTTCAGTAAGCGTCGGCACATCCGATGTGACGAAAACTTTCCTCAATGGTTCGTGATTATCCACGTATACTGTGGAAGCCATGACTTACTGAAGCTCATTTGTAGCCGTAATTGCACCAAGCATAAAGTGCGATGTCCGTACAATGACGTTCCTGTTCCGGACGAAAGGTCGGCTACTCCCGACAAGCCCGACCTGATGTGGACCCCAGATGTCGAGGCTACCATCGAGCAGTGGCAGCGAACGGGAATCTTTCCGTTTCCGAATCTCGGGATCTTCCCGGCTCCTGCGCCCCAGTATTACTCGCTAGAGGATCTCCGCTTGATCCTCCACGTTGCTTCGATCTGCAACGAGATGAACGCCATTGACGCAAACGGCTTCACCCTGTGGACCCGCCAGATTCCCACGTACGTGGCCCGTGATGGAGAAGTATGGCTGGCGCTGACCCCTGACGCAGAATCCTCAAGATCGGAGCGGCGCATGCATATGTTATGCATGCCTTGCTCGCTTTCTCAGCTATGCACATTGCCTTCTTGACGGATTGTCCTCTGGTTGGGAACATGGCCTATGAGCATCGTGGCATTGCACTCAAGGGATTGCAAGAGGCCATTGGGACGTTCTCGCGAGAAACCTCAGATGCCGTCTTGGCCGCCTCGCTTGTGCTCTCGTGGCAGGCCACGGATTGGTAAGCAATATACTGCAAGTACCCGGGGCATGGTGACTGATCTGACAATATGATAGGCGAAGCTGGACCCAGCTGATGCAGGGAACCTCCACAGTAAGTAATATTGTCTGCATGTTTCTATACCGGTTTGACTAACAAGCAATCCAAGGTGATCGATGCCATGGAACCATGGAAGCACGAGTCCCAATTTGGGGAGTTCATTGCCGAAAGCAGTACGTTTCCTACTGCTCCGCCCTCTCCGACACCGGACCACAAGCCGAATCAGCCGCACAAGGAGGACCTCGAAGCTTTCCAGCGCACCATCAACCAGCTCAGCAAGGTCGAGGCGCATCTGAAGCAGAACAAGGAGGACACGAAGCTGATCCAGCAACTGACGTCCTTCATGAAGGGTGCTCGCAAGATCACTCCGATACAGTCGATCAGCGATCAGTTTGACCGGCTCCAGCCCCTTCGAACTTGGCTCTTCTGGCTTCCTGTCATGTGCCTCAAGCAGAACGGCGTCTCCCCAAGTGCTCTGATCGTGATCGCGCATTACTACACTGCGGCAATCCTCATGGAACGCCTTTTCCCGGAGATCGGTGCTGCATACTTCGGCAGCCTCTCCATTGGACCAGTCGAGGAGATTGCACGGCGGCTTCTCTCCATCAACGTCTCTGGCTCTGTAGAGGGAGACGTGCAGACGCCATTGACCCTCATGGAATTCCCTATCGACACGGTCAACGAGTTCCGCTCGCGCATGGGGTGGCTGCAGCCGGCACGCACGCCTTCTTTCCCTCAGTTTGATCCACCCAACTTCTACATGAGCGAGAATGTACAGCAGGGCACGCCACCACCCACGACCTCCTATCTGCCCTATGGGGACAACCCGCCGTTCAGCTGGAGCACTGAGGATCTCTCTATGCTCGCGCCAGAGCAGGAACACGGAAGTGCTGTTAGCCCGCTCAACCTCTCCTCTCCCTTCACCGGTCAGCAGTATCTCAACATTCCATCACCGTCATATGGCGCTTATAGTCCGGCATCCTCTACCTTTGGCGAAGGCTCCATTGCGTATAGCGACCACGATGAATTCGTCCCTTACGACGCGGGCATGACAGGATATCCACCTATGGGCTCGGCAGAGCATAGCAACTTTGGTGTCGGGTTTGTCTCTCCAATCCAGACGGTGTGGATCTAAGGGAACCTGGATTCTCACACCGACCTCCCACCTGCCATGGAAAATGACAAAATTAATTGACCATGGCACTCAGGACCAACTCTGCTCAGAACCCGGCTGTTATCTCTTCGGGCTATCCCCCGCTCGAGGTCCCGATGCTCCAGAACCCTGGTGGACCCTCCAGTCTGCAGTACGATGCTTGTCATAGGGCTCCCTCTCCTTTCCTCAACCCTGGACACGCATATGGAGGTTCCTTAGAGTCGACCACGCCGCTTTCGGCGTCGGCACCATCGCCTGCGTTTATGCCACCACCGCATATGTACCGATCCCACCACCGCCACCACTCATCAGTCGCTTCTGCCCCCGTGCCAGGCCAGACGGAGGACTCGGAGCCTTGACCGGGAGCCGTTGCCCGGTTTCGATTTCCACACCGCCCCACAACCTTTTCACCCTGCGACACCTTTTAATACCATTTCGATTCCACACAGACGCGACTGTATAACAACACTCCTTTGACTGGATTCAAAGATACCCACATGTCCTCTATCGACACAATGATACCCACGGTCCTTTTTGTTACACGAACGCATCAAACGTATCGCATAATTATCAAACTTACGACGCTCCTTACGATTACCATATGATACCCCGATAGACGCTCCTTTTTGCATTATAGACCGACCGATTACGCTCCTTACGAATTACGACGATTTCTATTATCCTTTGGAATAGAATCTCGGCCACTCCTTACGGAAACTTGTATGATGAATTACCAGGATACCCAAGTACCTTGCGCCAAATTGCATAGCGGCTGTTTTACCACTTTCATCACTCAGGGAATACACATTGACAACCTCAGGGCGGTTTGTCATTTGCATTGGGCCGGCGTTTCTTGTTTGTCTTTTGCACGTTTTGTTTTGATTGCGGGGAAAAGGGAAGGGAGCAAAGATCGGACGACTTTGTTGCGCATACGCTTCGTATGCGGATGATATAGGAAGCAGCTGACGCTGCTAAGATCCATCTCCGTTGACGGAAATAATGGTAGTTCTGGTGTCCGGACTGTTTTTTGACGGGACTGTCTTGCAATAGAGGGAGAGCTTAATGGGTCGAGAAATGAACCCAAAGGAAGGGCATTATGTTATTACGGCTGCCCCGAAATGGCGAGTCTGCGAGGGTTGAGCTGCTTCCTACGTTGCTTGATCTCGTAAAGGGATAATTGGGCATAGGGTCGACCTTCCGGTCAACCCTAGGGGTAGCTAATATTAATCTTAATCGTTTGATGGTCCTGCAACAAGCTTCCTAGGCTTCCCAGTTGAAGGTCGTGATCACTCGTCTAAGGACATGGTGGTTGACGGGCAATGTGACGCGAACTAATGGTCAAAGCATTTTACCCCCGCTGGGTGCAAATGCATACAGTGGTCTCGCGGAGGACGGGGTCCGTTTCCCAATGCGCTGAGATCTCGTGATCCCCGTAACGCTCGCCACTAGCCAACGTCGCTCAACTTTATTGCATGTCGTTTGAGCTAACCGACAGCAGTTCGGCGGAGACCAGTTTCTATGTGCGTACGGTAGCTAAAAATAACCCCCAGCAGCAGCCATGGCGCCTCTAGCCGCATATGTCCCAGGTGACGAGAATAATCCCCATTCCTCGCCTATTAGGGCGTTTCTGTCGAGGATGTTACATTCTACTTATACTTCTGGGGTAGCTGATCGAGTCTATTCGGAACCTTCTTGATATCTCGCTTTTGCTAGGATCATACCAATTCCAACCTGAGCCGTCCACCATACAAGTTGGTAAGCTCTTTTTGCGAACCTCCTAGGACTATTCATAAGATAGCGTTAAACCACACTTATAGGGCTTACGATACATCAGGCACCAAGTCCTACTCCTCTTACCATCATCAGCTTGAGTATCGAGGCCATCACTAGTAAAAAGATGCCCCGCATTCTCTGAGTGGGACTTCACGTAACAGGCCAATCATGCCCCACTCTCGGCACGGACCGGGGGTCAGCCTCAGGAAAGTATACGAGGTTCCAAAGTGCTAGCTATATTTAGCAGCACCCCGCCACATGGTTTCGCGGGAATGATCTCCGAGATGATGAATCAGCAGCTCAACCGCCGGTTCAGTTAACATACGCATGTCCGGGCACCTCGGATCAATTCTTGAATATCTATGGAAGGAGAACCGCTCCATTGGTCTATTTGCTCCCACCGTATTGCCGGGTGCTTATGCAGACGGCTCGACGTCAGTCAGATTGGGGCCAAGGGCTTGAGCCGCGAGTACCAGCTCGACGGGACGCCGGTTGCCTACGGCAGGGAATCGCCAGTTCTAACGAACTCAGGGGACCTTAGCGCCTATGAAGGCTTTGTTGTCTATGTCGCTCCGAAGAAATCGGTAGCGTCACTGAGGTCCGTTGCGCGTAGCTGCTATGCCCTCCTCAGCCTGCTGGATATCTGCTCTCACGTCCGACTAGGGGCCCTTTGAGGGGGAACTCGAAAATCGGCGTTCGACAGCGGCAAAAGGGGGTGGCGGGGAGCGACAGGTTAGTAAAATCCCGCGATCGGAGCAGACGGGGTAGAAAGGGAGAGCTCGCCACACTTCGAGCTAACCACCACCTGGTACTACGACCATGTACAGCCACTCAATGCCTCGGGTTCCTGAGAGACAGATATCTAAAGGGGCGCTGACCACAGGAATGGGTCACTTTAGGGGGTGATTTGTTCAGTCATGTACTTTCAGTCGCCATTATCCTTTTTCCAGCGGCTGTCGATCGAGTCCTTGGAGGACTGCTGTTCACGTACCCTCAGCACCCACAGCGGATTGAGAACCACGAGGATAGAGTAGGCACTCCTGGACCAGCGGTTGTGGTGGCGATCCCGGTACTCGTGGAGGGGCAAGCTTGCCCCCTAGTATCCCGACCTCAGCCCTTTCTTGGCTTCGCTCTAGACTGCTATAGAGAGGGAAAAGCCGCAAGCCGGCCAGGGGAAGTTTATACTCGGAACAGTATACCTAGCGTGCAACATAGAGGCCACTCGGTATGTGCCGGTGGCAACCCTGGCTGCTAATCCAACTAGTTGACAGCTCAACGCCGTGACGAGCTATGGACTACTCCGTGACCGATTATCTAATTTCATCACGTATCCCCTCCATATGAGTTCCAAATCAACCTATATAGCACATCATATATAGCGGAACATCGAGAGCTTTCTTGTGAGTGTCGTCCTCCTCGTAGACAAGAGTTCGGGAGGCCTCCGGTCCATATATCCATGTTATGAAACGAAATTCTCTCCGCTTGATATATGTAGACAGAAACGTGCACTTGTCATCGATTCGTCACCGCTCATCCATGCACCATCAGCGAATTAAGCATCGTATTTATCGATTCCCCGTGCCACTGCTAGTCGGCTAGCCTCCAACGATCTTGGTGACCAAGACCTCGTATTCGCTAGCTGCATCGGTGTCGGCAGCCCCTGTCGCGCTGAAGCTAGGCCGCAAACCCGAACAGCCCGCATACTGAAACTATACATATTTTCGTAAATAAAAGTATCGGAGATGGCAAGGAGACGAGTTCCCCTTTTTCAATGCTGCATCTCTTCGAATGGTCTGCACAAGGTAGTCTTTTTCGGTCACTCAGCCTCGAAAACCCTGTTCCCCTGCTACCATCTCGTTCTCTGTCCATTCATCGTCGATGTCGGGCCTGTGGAGCCTTGCAGCAGGCCAGATGGGAGAAATAAATATCGAACCATGCCCTAGTTGTCACATTCTAGCGCTTGTGCGCTCTTCGGGCTTGGAACTGCTCCGCTGCGCTCCGTCGGTACGTTATGAAAGATATCCCATATTATAGGGACCTCTGTATATAGGGGGTTGGGTGTTTCCGCTCCCAACCAGCCAAAACGGAGCACAGCGCTAACTCGCCCGAGTCTTCACTGCAGAGACGTGGCATTCAGCTGGACGCGAGCCCGCCTGTGGTTTTTCTCCGCTAGCTAGTCCTCGACCTTGAAGCACTGATGATCACCTGCGTGTCCACCGCTTGACGACCCTGCCCTCCGCGCTTGATATCTCGCCCCTGAAGCGATCTACTATGCACCGGTACCTCGACGCAGCACCAGCACCAGCACCAGCCAACAGAGAGCCGCAAACACCTCTGCACTGTATACAGGAAGTATCTATCGCCCTGGCCCATCGTGCTAAAGCGCCAAAGTGGAATAAGCCCGATGGACGAATCATACCGGGAGATACTGTGCAGGCGACTGTACAGGCAGTCCATCCACCCCTAGAGAGTCGGGATCCCTCGGAACTCCCAACGCCGCTTCCGAGCGAACTATGCCCGTCCCTTGACCGAAGTCTCGAATTGGATGATGGGGAGTATCAGATCGTAGTAGTCGAAGCCGCCACCCCAGTCATGTGCCCCAATGGGCATCTTGCGGTCCAGCTGCTCCCTCTCATACACCGCCGTCGCGTACACACTTTATCTCCGGGAGAGAACATCGTTTCAGGCTTATGCACTGATAGGAGGTCGGCGGCCTTGAAATCACACCAAGTGGACCGGCTCGTCGCTCCGCAGGGTGGAGTTTCATCGAGTGCAGTAACGTCTATTGCATCTCCCTCCAACCGCTCGCACACCAGCGCCACCGTCACTATCCGGAACATCTCCGTGCTTGACAGCGTTGTACAACCGCCATCCTAGACATCGTAGGACATTTTAGTGTACCCTTATGTCAACCAGACGAGTTGTTCACGTGTACACCTACTTAGGAAGGGAGTAGCCGACAATGGGAGACAAATGACCACGCCCTTTGTCCTGAGAAATATTTGAGGAACCAGGCTTAAGCACGCATCCGCACAATGTTCCCACAAGCAATGCTTCGCAATCACGGTTTGTTGGAGACTCAATTGCTACTACCTCTCATATATCCATGCTCGAGAGACGCGGTGCGACAAACCTTCACTGGGAGATGGCTTCGGAAGAAGATGCGACTATAGCTGGCGCAAATGAGCGGCAGTTTCCCAGCTTATCTCCCACAGGAGGGCATATATTTTGGCCGAAGATGAAGTAGCTGCTGACGCCTTTGTTGGTCGTGCTATTTATGGATTAGCATCTTAGTGGAGGCCGCGAGGTGTTTTCACTTTGTTCATGTTACTCGGCAGACGAAGAAAACAAAGTCTGTGGTTCGAGGCAACTGCACGCTTTCGTAATAAGCCTCGGAGTCCTTGCCTCAAGGAGGGGTTGGTGGCCTGCTTCTAATACCGCCGTATCCTCAGCTTGGTGTACTTCTCCTGCGGTATTCATCAGCCATACCAATAACTCATGGGCTTGGGGCAGTTCCCTCCTCTTCATCCATAGAGCTACGAGTAGAGCCGGAATACCGGGTGTGGTGTCTGCCAACACCCATAACGGTATCAGCATGAGGGTTGCCACTAGCAGCGATGAATGAAGGGATTGTAGCTTGTCGTGTCTCAGTGTGGTTTATGGCGCCTACCGACAAGGAGGTGTTGCACACCGCCTAGTACTCCTTGTGACGAGCCGTGATTATGTTACTCGGTGACCTGGTGTTGCTTACTGGGGGCTTCCGGGACGTTTCTCGCAGCCTGGGATTCACAGTAGCGTGTCATGTCACATCTCCCTTCCCTTTCCCAGAATACAAAACCCCGAATTGAAGATTTCATTCTACCAGTGGCGTTGTAGTGCTTCCGCCAAGTTATTACTTCAGCTTGATGAGATGAGGCCTAGCAGCCTCGTGGTCCAGGTCCACTGTTTGCTTGAAGCCTTGTGCAAAGGGATCTGGGAGCCTAATTTTGATACGCCGGCTTCTGATTTCGAAGGGATGTGGAGATTTAGATGTATTGCCATGGATTTTAGTGATATTAAGCGAAAAGAAGGATGCTAGAAGAACACAGCATATGTTTATCTACATTGAGGCAGAATCAATACTCATTATCACTTGTTGCTCGTCTAATACTTTACTACTTGGGACAGCAAAAGGAACCCGTCATCAGACAATAAACCGCCCGGCCAGTCTCTCAAACCACTCGTCCCCGCGTCACTAACCCTTTTCATACAGTCTTATTATTAGAGTGGCTAATTAACCTTTCTTTAGCCGCCTCTCTTATCCTGCCAGTGAATATTGTCTTTTGGTGAACATATTTCGCATCTCAAGTGTCGCCCAATTACCATCAACATCAACCCGGGAGACAGAAAAGAGAGTCAGCCTTTTCGTCTACTGGCCATACGAGACTATTTATCATATTTGACAGCGAATTCAACTTTCCTTTCCCAGCTCGTTGTCCCCATATTGTTCAGACCATGCAGTCACGGGCCCTTTCACCCCTATCTCGTCTAGAGACATAAACAGCTGGTATTGAGTCGGACCCAAGTGCCCCCCAAATCTATGCATACAGACTATCATCGTGATCACACCGCCTCTTCCACTGGAAGCAGATGTGCCTAAGCTGAAGTAATCTGAGGCGATACGAACGAATCCAGGGTGTCAGTCTTAGGCTCTCCGGAGGTGGTCACGATGGCTAAGCGCAGCAAGATGCCATGGCAAGTCGGCTATACGGGGCAGTGGGCGCCTGTAGGAGACGTATTCCCTTGGAAGCTCGCAAGCAACCTGCAAAGGGTTAGCCGCTTTGCTTGACTCCAGCTCAAAGCGTTCGGTGACACTCAACCCTGCGCCTCTAATGGGCCATTGGTCTCTTTCCTGCCACGACTTTATCCCGCACATCCATTGGCGCGGTCTGGCTAGATCAGGTGGGAATGCTGACAATAACGTATATTAGTCGATCTGTCTATTAGGAAAGCCCTTAACGTTATTTTTCTCACCCGAGATCGGGAGACAGGAAAACTAGCAAGCGAATTAGTTAGCGGAACCACGATTTGACATGTTGGGCCCCGCACCATCGTTCCAGGCTTTAGATACTGGGTTGACACGTCAAGTTCAGACATGTCCAGCGGAGATGAGACGAGCGGGCCGTCTCCCCCGTATCGCCCATTGGATGCTTGCGTTAATCCGGACATGGATTTCGAACATTAAACTATCTTAACTTCTAGGACGTGGCATACCCTGTCCGGATATACGGTTGATATTCAGCTGGGTGCTAAATATAGGCCCATATATTTCCCTTCGCTTGGTGCATATTTTCTAATTCTCCCCTTTGCCGTGGACGAATTTTCGACAGATGGGAACATTCTCTGGATGCTTGCATCTTTAAACCCGCAATGGTCAAGAAATGAGCCACTCACAGTCACTGCAACAGGAGTTGGGGCGAGCATGGCTATTACACAAGGGGCCCCGACCAAATATCGACAAAAGCCATGCTCATCCAGCACTCTTATTCCGCTTTTGTACATAATATACAATAATAACCCCTTCAACAGAGAGCACGCATCTATTTACGGCGGCCGATTCCAAGGCCGTGGATCCTCTTGCTGTACTTCCACAGGCCACGGTACTTGGGCTTCTGCCTCTTGGCCTCCCAGCCTCTTTGCTTCTTCTCAGGCTTGAGCGAGTACACCCTCTTGTGCTTGAACTCGATGTCGGCGCCCGGGATGCCGGCTCGCTCCATGACGCCGGCGGTGCCCTCGTCCCAGATGGTCCGGAAGATGTTGAAGCCTATGGGCGTGAGGCCGAACTTATCCCTGTAGCTCTTGAGGCTGAACCCGTCGCGGCCGCTGTACAGCTCGCGCAGCTTGGCGATGTCGATCATCTCGCCGGGTTTCTGCTCGAGAAGGAAGATAGACAGTCGGTGGTAGGGGGCTCCCTTTTGCGAGAAGGCCGGCAGCCAGGGGACGGCTAGCTGGGTCTCCTTATTCACCTTGCCGAGGGGCAAAGATGGTTGCGTGGGAGAGATGGGGACGTTGGCCGCTAAGTAGTGGCACCGCCGGTCGAACGAGTCTGTCTCGGCGTTGGGAACATCGGAGTCCATCACCACGACGGAGACTAGACGCTCGCCGGCGTCGAAGCATTGGACTCTCAGGCGCGGGGCCACCTCGGTGATACGAGAGTCCAGGATCTCACCGGGTTCGACCTTGATGCGGCGGAAATAGAGTTGCACATCCATGGTGGGATCGAACTTGGGCAGCACATCGGGCACGATGTGCAGCTGTGAGATACGCTGCGTGAGCAAGCGGTATGGATATCCGCGCCATTTCCGCTCAGCAAGGTAGCGGTAGATGGGCTTGTTCATGTCCCCTATTTCGGATGTTAGCCATTTGAATAGGCCAATAAAACACGGATCTAGTCCTGCCTAACTCCAAAAAGGAGGGCGGCCGGGGACTCGGGCTTCCCAACTGGTGTAGTGATCTGTCGTGAAAGGCCGCTTGCCGCGCACTATGGGTCTCCAACGCTTAAATGTGTTTGCAGACCAAACCACCACCCCAAAGCATTGTCTGTCGAGACTTATGAAGGAGAGACCCCTTAAACTACTACAGCCGCGGGGAAGGAAAGAAAAATGGGTGGCAGAATAGGATGGGACCTACCGAGGCCATCCTCAAAGCGCCGCTTCACAACGGGATCGTTGATATCGGCCAGGATCTTGTACTCCTCGACCTGCTTTCTCAGACTGGCGAGGCGCATGATCTTCACGCGCTCGCCGCCGACGACCTGGTCGGCGGGTGTCTCCTCGAGCCTCTTGATCTTGGCCAGCTCCTTGGCGATGGCCTGGACCTTCTCCTGGCGGTCCTCCTGCAGGATCCTGCGCGCCTCCTGAAAGCACTGGTAGGGCAGCTGCTCGAAGGGCAGGTTCTGCGAGGTGCGGATGGCGGCACGGCGACGGCGCGATCCGACGGGCGGCGTGCCCATGCGCACCAGCTTCCGCTCGGCCCAGGGCGCCGTCGTCGTGTTTCGGTCAATTAGCCTTCCCTTTATGCGAATCTTGGCGGGCTTGCTGCTGCTACTGCCAGTAGTGGCGACGGCGGTCGCCTTGGCTTGGTTCTTGGAGGAGGTCGTTGTCGACGATGTCGGCGGAGGAATAGGAGGGGTCGGAGATGTAGTAGGAGCTTCATCTTGGCGTGATGGGGTCTTGGAGAAAGGCCGTGAGAACTGTGACGAGCTCAGTAATATGCGATCCTGCCGCAGCGCCCGTACGAGAGGTCTTGCGACCCTCTGACAGCTTGACATGGCCGCTGATTAAGTGGGAATTGAAGCTTTCAACTGAGAAGAAGGTTGAAAGCTTTTTGGCAGGGGGTACGAAATACTTCCGTATGGTACTGCACTGATGTACTTAAGCGCCAAGTGCCCTGATCAGCCGCGCGGATCTCCACTTTTCACATTTAGCGCTCGTCGGCAAAATCCTTACGGACTCTTACTAACATAGTATGTACAGTAAGTACTCCCTTACTATATACAATTTTCAGTCGGCCGCCTGCCAATTGAAGAACATCGGACAGTAAATAACTTTCGGACCCATGATTATTACCGCCCGTCCCTTGACTTTCCTTACGCCGGCTATATACCCGGAGCGAATCCTACTGTCGCGGATATGGCGGGAAAAGGTCTCAGAGGCCTCAATGAGGCTATGAGAAGCCTGAGTCTATCATCACAAGCATGCAAAGAAGCAGCTTCTGTATGCACCCCCGGTTCACCTCATCGAACAACCGACAACTAATAATGGAGACAGCACCGGATATCGTCAAGAAGGTTTACCCGCTCGATGGCCACTGAGACATCATTACCCAACATCACTACATCGGCAGCAGACACACCGTCTACGGCCGAGCTTTGGCGACCAGGTATGCGAGATGCTCGCAGCTGCGGCCCAACCGCGAGCTAGTGTTAGTTATACCGTCTACTGACGTAGCCTCTACGCACGAAACAGTGACGACGGTGCCCCTCACCATCTTCGGCTTCCCGTCGTACGAGCCGCAGCGCCTCGAGTCCTGGTCGGCGAAGCACCTGAACCTGCCGCTGCGCCGGGACCTGCTGCACCTGGCAGTGGTGTACGAGGGCGACAACACGCGGCAGGGTACGGCGTCGACCAAGACGCGGTGGGAGGTGGCGGGTTCGGGCAAGAAGCTATACAGGCAGAAGGGCACGGGGCGGGCGCGTGTCGGCGACAAGAACTCGCCGCTGCGGCGCGGCGGCGGCAAGACCTTCGGCCCTAAGCCGCGCGACTTTGGCACGCGCATGACGCGCAAGGCGTACGACCTGGCGTGGCGGACCGCCCTGAGCTACCGTTACCGCCGCGGCGAGCTCGTCGTGTGCGCCGACGGCATGGAGCTGCCGCCGCCCCCGGGGTCCTCCGAGGAGCTGCTGTCTACGCTGGGCGACGAGGAGCTGCGGCGCGGCTTCCAGGCCCGCTGGGCGCGCGAGGTGCTCGACCACAACGAGTGGGGCCGCCAGGCCGGCCGCAGCACCTTCATCACGGCGGGGCACCGCGAGGGCTTGTTCACGGCGCTCGAGACGGTGCCGCGGTACGGCGCCGCGCTCGACGTCGATGACGTCGACGTCAAGGACCTCCTGGAGACGGGGCGTGTCGTCGTCGAGCGGGCCGCCCTCAAGGAGATGATCTCCCGGCATCAGAGCGACCTCGTCACCAGCGTTTTCGTCGCCGACGGTGCCCTGCCAAGGAACCCCGAGAGCGGCGAGATACTCGTCGAATAGGCTTGCAGCCTTGGGGATGCATGCGTTACAACGGCGGTTGGGGGGACATCCCGGTCTCGTACGAGAAGCATTTGTACAGACTAAGTCCTTTAGAAACAGCTAATGTATATCACGCGATATTTTAGGGCACCCTAAGCCCATTTTTCTTGAATCTATTGGATTGGTATATGCACGGAAGCTTCCCCCTTCAATCCCCGGGCTATCGAAGGATCCCCTTTACCAACTACTGCAGTCCCCATCGACTGTTCCACTAAGCAAGGTAGAGAATGCAGGCTTGACGTCATGTACGTTGGTTTGGGACTACAGTATTCGATAGTATCCCAGTTGTGGTCTTCGCGTTGGGTTTGTGGGACTGGTTTCCCAAGGCTTCTCTTAACACAGTGGAAGCTATTGATGAGCCTAATGCCTCGCTCAATATCTCCGTCTTTTGACGTTTCAAGTGTCCCGCCCAGAGTTTGCCACAGCGAATTATAAGAGTCTCTACTGGTATATATCATGGCACGTTTCCGGATGTTACACTCGGCCTACTAGGTTGACTCTTGTATTTGCTCTTCTTCTAGCGGATGGGGCTTCGTATAATTCTCAAAGGCTATGTATTACTTCTCGATTACTGGTTCGAGATGTTGCGAAGTGGAAGAAGGTAGGTACAAGAAGGAACCCCTATTTGCCCGATTCACTGAGCCATCATCTTTTTGTCATATACGCAGGACGAGCGAAAAAAAAAACCTCGTCCCTCATTCTCATCAGCTTTAATTCCCCTGGGGTATCGCATAGCGGGGGTCGACATAGAAAGAGGACGTCGGGAAGTCACTGTTTTATCTTCAACGGTACATGAACGCCTCCGCGTTCCATTAAATCCCATGCCATCGAATGTAGATTCGATGGCGCACGCCGGAATTAACGATAATAGATCGTTAATATTACTATTGGGGCATTATGGCTGTCCTTAAATTGAGCCATGCTGGTGTAGGCTCCGTGTCCGTCCTGCGTCCGTTATGCCCGTCAGTTCACCAAGACCGAATCGACGGCCAGGAGGTTAAGTCGACACCGGGACCTGTCCAAAACGGACATTTCCACCGGTTCCAGTTACTGGCAAGGTTCCTGATAGATGACCTGCTTCAGCCTCGCTGCGGTTGTCTGTGCGAGACGGTAACGATGGTGCCATATTGCCATGGTAGAAGACCTGCGGGTTGGGTGGTAACCCGTGCAATTGAGACGGTGCCATGCTGTCTCGGTGTGAGAACCCCGCTGGCGGGCTAATGATCTCGCCCGGAGCCTGGTATTCCGGAGCTGACGACATGCTATCTGCTCGATGGTTGGGCCCTTGCGATGTGCCGATTTCCGCCAGCATCTGGTCGTACCGTTCGCCGGTAGTCAACACGAATCGTTTGGCCTCATTTTCAACCCACTTATCGATGTTTGGATCGTTGCAGCTGGCATGTTGCATAAGCTCGATTCTGAGTCGGCTCACCTCATCCAACAGGTCATTACACTCCATTCGGAGTTGGCAGTTCTGACTTTCCAAGCCGGACCTCGTCTCTTCGAGGTCGGACATCCATTCCTTCTTTTTCTGTCGACACTTTGTTGCCGCAATCCGGTTTTTCTCAAGGAACCTGTTTCGTTTGGTTTCCTCTTGGACCGGACCAGCCCCCTCCTGTGACTTTTGGCTCCGCTGTCTCTTCCTTCGCGGAAGGGGGGCATATGGTTGGAAGCTGATGATCCTTGGTACTCCGTCTGTTTTCTTCTGTCTAGATCGTGGATTATCTTGTGGTGCTACAAGTTGACCTGACGAACGTGTCTCTGGCGTTGTCGATGACCCCCTAGACAGACCAGGTGACTGCAGCTTTGATAATTCCGCTTGTGGCACCGCCAGTCTTTTCCCCCAAAGTCGTGATGGCGTGTGATCATTCGTAGGTGCTGGTGATATTTGTTTATTATGCGAGGGCATTGACGAGGACCCTGTCTGATGCGTTGCGGGTGGTGGAACATCGAGAGGTGTGTCCTCCGAGTAAGCGCTGGCCAGCTGCTCCTGAAGGTAAGGGCTTTGGACATTTGCATCTCGGTTATTGAAAATGGTGAACTCGTTGCCGTCATCGCCTTGGAATGCATAGGCGAAGAATGATGTGCCGTCCATATCGATGCTGGAGCGATTATACTTCTCACCTTATTTGTTCGACAAGCTTAGCTTGAGAAATGAATGCGGGTGGGCCGCAAGCTTACTATCTTGGGACCAAGTCCTTATTGAAAGCACAAGAGGACATTGGGAGTTCTGTGTTGGCGAAGTGACTTTGAACGGCACAGCACTGGGATCGAATTGCTGCCTTCGTCAAAGGGAAGTAGGCGTCGTTGATAGGACAGATTGAAACGTCGTGGCTTCAAAAGTCAGAACCTCGATGTCCCAGGAGGAGAGTATTCAGATGGAGATACACGGGAGATGTGCGCCAGGAATCCAGATCGAGTTCACGTATAGTTATGCGTGGTGCAAGGAGATATCGAAGGTTCATGAATAAGGGTAGGGGGATTGACTTTGGGAATACATACCTAGGTACCTACTGCATATGCTGTCTACCGGTAAGGAACATGGGCATCCCTGAGCAACACGAGCATAGGCAGGCAGCTAACTTTCTTTCCAGATTGCCTGTGTCCAAGGCTAGACAGGTGCGGATGACAGTATGAGGGGGTGAACGACAAGATAGCTGGGTGATGCTAGCCTATCAGAATAGTCACGATGCACATTCGAAGTTTAATTCGTTCCACCCTCAGATTCCCCGTATGCTTCGTTCTCCGGCACCCCTTCCTAACAGTTTAAGTTGATATGATGCTGACAGGGTTATCTGGCACGCAGTTTCGGTTCGCAGAATGCGGCTTGTTGAAATGAATAACGGGGGAGAGTTGGACTTGACTCAATTCGACGGGACAGGGCGGACTTCGTGCTGGTGGTAGTCGCTTGTTTTCAGAGAGACAATGGCCGGCATAGGCAGATCAACCTATGATCGATGCATTCCTAAGGTCGTTTGCCACGTGAGGCTTCGCGAAGGCACTCTTCTTCTAGACAAATGTGATGGACTGTACTTGGACTTTGGTATCGATGGGCCACAGAGACAGGGGTTGTTCGACGCGAGATGACCGATGAAAAGAAAGGGGGGGCTCTATATCAGGTGTCGTGAACAGGTGTTAACGGCAAACAAGGACGCGAAGGCTGTCCCTAATAGCACGCCGTGGGTATTGAATAAGAAAGGAAGCATAGAGCTTTGGGCTCCAGGCGAGCTGGATCGGATTCAGAGGCCCCCGGGGCCCTAAGACTCCAGACCCAAGTACTTGGAATAACCCGTAAATCTAGGTGATTCTAGATAGAGGAGCCCTTGTGTATGATTGTTCATCACTGTCCGGTGACAATATGACTTCTAGGGAGAGGCTACGCTAATAACCTGTTGACTGTGCGGAGTGTGGGACGAGCCCGAACCACCACTCTACGAGATAGAGATCAGCTGAGAAAGGAGTTCGAATAGAAAGCAGCAATCCCATTGGCCCTATGCCGGTGTCTTTGACGGTAGGCTGAGGCCAAGTGCCCATGAAACAGCAAGTCTGGACACCTGGACATTAAGCATACTTCTGTCAAGCTTCGTCGAGTCGAGCTAGGAATTAGTCTGCTGATAATAGCTTTGCCGGGAGGACATTCATTGGAGGGTTGGCTCTTTGTTAAGCCGTCTCTCTGGGATTCTTGATGGACCGCCGCTGCCCGTTTAGAGTTCTGAGCGCCGTGCAACCCGAAAGGTTGGGGGTTAAGCCAAGCTACCGGCCACAAGCCTCAGCGTTGGCTAGGTATGGTTATAGTTCGCCGGAGAGCTGTCACAAAGCATGTCTGACATCTCGTCCCGGATAGCGCCGAACTAGTCTCGGAGACTGAGAGTTGGGATGATGTCTAGGATCGTATATCGTACGCTATTAATTCGCTTGCCTGAGAGACTGCAGAACGATATCATGTGTTTCGAAGCGTCGAGACTGTAACGCACCATATGATCTGCAACAGGGCCAGCTGAGAATGTGATATTCCATGGAAGCATACGCGACGTCGTAGTCTCATCATACTCTACGTAGCAGCGGCTCGACATGGCCGTGGCGGTGCCCGGAGTAAGAAGGCTAACTGACGGTACACAAGAATGTGATGAGTTTCGAAGTCGCATTGTTATTGGTGGTCCTATACCCATCAACTTACTTGTGGATATACGCCGCAGGTAATTACCCACAATCCCCCAACACTAACGTGTTATGGCCGTAAGGGAACGAGATCAAAAAATTGTTAAGCCTACCGACTCAATGAACATACGAGGCTTGCCAAGCTGCTCCTCGTCGCTTGGCGATTGAAAGCCAGAGATCCCTGCCGCTAAACCTTACAATCTGATTATCGATACAACTCCTGAAGCCCTCCAGAACAATGCTAGTTTGCCAACTGACCGAGGACACGAGCTCCTACATGTATTGCCATTGCTAGAAATGCGAACCGCTCGAATGCTGCACAACATCGTAGTTCGGTATGAATTGACAATGTCACACGGACGCCACAAGTCTAGCCCAGCCTCAAGAGGCTTTGCCCCCTGATGGACAGTAAAAGTAATGATATGCGCGTGTCCACCTCGGGGTCTCCTCGGCGCCGTGAGATCATATGAAGGCAGTAGGTGATAGGCATCAGGCTTCTGATGAAGGAGAGAAGACTCGAAAGGCTCTCGGTGGCACAGCCACAGGGCCACAACTTAATAATAATAATAATATATAATAATATGATGCAGACTCCCTGCCAGGAGTCTCTGGCCGGTGTAATAACCTGGAGAGAATAGAGGTTCGGATGTGGATGAACCAATGCCCCTGTTCTCTAATGGTGGGCATAGACAGAGAACTCCAGGGAGCACGAGTCGTTCATCTCATGTTCGAGGTTTCTATTTCGTAATAGCCTGCTGCTTGCATCTAGGGCAATGCCACGGGACTGTTTCCTACGGGTGAAAGCGGCAACCTAAGCCGAATTCGACGGCAAAAGCTTTTTGAGAAAGTGAGATGTGTCCTTGTGGTCGGTTGTTTGACAAGCGAAAATGGTACTCTTTCATTTAACATATGACAAAGTCAGGGTTGCATCGTAGCAAAAAGATATGTAGTCCCACAAGTAAGCGTATTAGATTAGTTAAGCAGCTTATCACGTGATCTCGTGTATGGCACAACGGTCATAAATGCGCGTCGATCAACGCGTGTTGCCCCGAACCCCGCGTTTCTTCCCAGCGTCCAACTAAAGTCGCTACAATATTTCGTGTGTAGATATATCTACTTCCTCCTGCGTTGGTCTACGAGAAACATCGTTTCCCATACCCCACATATTGTACTGCACTATCGTCCAGAACACGAGCGAACGACTCGTAGGGCCGCAATGGAGCCAGTCTCGACACCTCGCATTTCGGGTCAACTTATCGGCTCGTATGTCGGCCGCAACGTCATGATCATAGGCAAAGTTCTGCAACTGCGCGGTGACTCAGCCATCATCGACGCCGAAGGCCAGATTACGATAATGCTTAACCGTGTAAGTAGAATGGGCTCAAAGGTGCATATGATCTATGATACGATATCTAACATGTTACGACATTAGGATGTCCACCTCACACCCGGTAACGGTGTTCAGGTTATCGGCAAGGTGAACCCCGATTTGTCGGTCAAAGTCCTATCAGGCCAGGACTTGGGAGACAATGTCGGTAAGTCTTACCAACTCATCTTTCTATCTGAGGATTGAGCCTTGTGACGAGAGCCCCAAGCTCGTTCTCTAACGCATTCCCCCAACTCAGATTATCAGATTAGCCAGGCCGTCGTAGACGTCACGCATCGATACAAACACCTGTTCGTGTACGAGGCATGACGATCCGCACACGGACCTGCGTCCCTGGGATTGTTGACAGCCTCCCATAGACAGTCTTCTCAAGCAACACAGACACCATTGCTATCTCCTCAATCTCAAGGCCGAGGCCAGCCGGACATCTCCGTCGCGGGTTCAGTGGCCTCCCAACCCCGGAGCCCACCGCCCGCTGCAACTAACTCACAGCAACCACAACCTTCGAGCTTAAAAACCAGACTGCACCGACTAACTCCCCAGAACAGCCAGCTCTCCAATGCTAGTACCCAAACCACCCCAGCCTCTTTCTACATCAATAGGGGCATACAGACAAACCTAGAAGAGGCAGCACGAACGGTTAAAGGCAGCCAATCGTCAAAGTTACCAGTTCCAGCACCATTATCACCGCCACCATCATCGTTCATGCCTCAACCTACGCGGCGCGGAAGACTGTATCGTACGCGGTCAGGGAACCTTGTGGATGGGAAGGAAATCAGACGCCGTAGGGATGCACCACAGCAACGGCGGGAGCTAGACACCGCCTTACTCGATATGATCTTGGACGGCTTTGGAAAGTTCTCCGCTGTGACAATGCGGATGGACGAGGGTGGGCGGTGGAGGATCCAGAGAGATATAGTTACAGCTGACGTTGATGAATGAATTGATGCACAAAGTATCTCCAGAGCAGCGTTGCCCTTCCTACCTATAATGTGTAAACATGACGGTGAGCGCGAGGGTGCAGATACGTGCGAAATACATGTTATAGCTAGGTATTGGAGTTCAGGAGCCATCTGTCTATGACTCGTGCGAGGCATATTCTTCGAGTACGGGAATTCGTCCCAA
This sequence comes from Monosporascus sp. MG133, assembly GCA_004155925.1. Lineage (NCBI taxonomy): Eukaryota > Fungi > Ascomycota > Sordariomycetes > Xylariales > Monosporascus > Monosporascus sp. MG133. The sequence continues at coordinate 91,183 of QJNX01000144.1, read as the reverse complement.
TAAAATTCACAACCTATCGTACGCTCTCTCACAGTGCCGCTTAGTCTGCATCGTCTGCTGCGCAGCTTGTCCACCGTCTTGGGCACGATCCCCACAGCAAAAGGAAACGGTGCGGCGTTTCGAACTGCATTGACACTGCCATTGCCACCACTATTATACATGTTCTAGTCTAATACGTATTAAATCAGGAGGCCTCATACGTATTCGGCTGCGTTGTTAGCATCCAATGGACAACTCGCCTGCCGGGCACTAATCCAGATACCAACTCCAGATGGAACCCGTCAGACTCTTGCCATAATAGTCGAGGCACCCTATATCCAGTACGGGCATTATTGGAATTGAATAACACCGAAACAGGACCATCAAAGTATCACCTGATAATTCTACGCTAGGTGTTAAAAGTGTTACAATTATCCTGCTTTCGCTTCGAAGGTCTCGTTAACTTTATGAGAACATGGCAGCGACGGAAAATACGGGGCAGTCGTAAGTGGCTCTACCATTATAACCAGGGCCTTCCCATACCTCCTATGACTGGACTGGCGTGCTAACCAATGACCTCTGTGAATTTGAGGATGACAATTCGGCGAGTTGCCGGCTCTCGATGGAGGGACGCTATGACTGCCCAAACCACTGACGTTTCGAGGCCTCATTTGAAGACCGCCCATGACGTATTCTACGTTGGTATCGCCTTCGTCTCTCTTAGTCATTGGTCGGTCGCGGATCCTACCAGCCCCAAGGCGCAGGCAACAGAAGTTATTCGGAAATGCTTTACGTTGGCCGTGAGGTTGAGCCAGCAATTATCTGCCCTCAAGGCTTCTCAACCGACATCCCTAGCAACGTCAACCCCCCACATGGATCATGGCAGTTCATACTATCGCGCCAGTCTGCCTCCTTTTGTCCTGGTTAATGTCTTCCTGGAATGGCGTACTAGGGTAGTCACATTTCGAAGAGTTGAGGCAGATAATAATGATTTTGGGGATATCTAAACTACTATAAACTATTGGAGCACAAAACTTCGACAAAACAGGGCCCCGCGGGGTACGCGGCCACCATGCTCTGCAATAACTCGACAATGTGAACTTTGGCATGTGTGCCTAGGCTCTAACTGGCAGAAGCAACGCCCCAACGCCATGTATGCATGCCTGCCCTCCTACTTCGGAAGGTTATGATGTGCGTGATGTGTCCTACTGTGCCCTACTTCACCTCCGAACCACTTATCGAATAAAAGACCGGACGGAACTCCTGGAAATCCTCTGCGCCGTCCAATGCACAGCTACAATGAGCAACGCATCCCAGAGTGCCACTGCGAGGGTCGCGATCCAAACCGTCACGTCCCGACGATCCACGTTGTTCGCGGATAAACTTCAGCGAAAGCAAGACTCTCTCGTAGGAAGAGCAGGACCCGCCCTCAGCGCGTCTCCCCGGTCTCATCGATCTCCCCCATATCTGCACTCCCCCGGGCGACGGCGGCGTCTATCTGGGCCCACAGGCTTGTGTCCGCGTCGTACGTTAGACTGCCGCCGAAGTGGACCACGTGCGAGGACGAGCCGGTGCAATCACCGCCACCGCGCATGGGTGGCGAGCTGGGCAGGATTCCGTCGGTGCTAAGGAGGGAGCCAAAGTCGAAATTGGGGTCGCCGAGGTCGAGGTTGAAGCCGCCGTGGCCGTGGTTTTGGCCGCCGCCGCCGCCACGGCGGTTCGGAGTTGTTGGAGCCACGAAGTCGTTAGCTTCGGACAAAAGTTGATTGAGGGATTTGGTGAAGGGCGAGTCGAAGATGTGTTGGTGGTCATCGAGCAGGTGGGATGTAGTAGTGTCGTTGCTACTGTTGTTGTCGTCGTTGTTGTGGTTGTTGTTGTTGTTACGCGGCGAACGCCGGCGCACCCCGCTCGATATTAGCAATGCTGCCGAGCGTGGTGTCCTCGAGGGCGTCTTGGACGGTGTACGCTCGAGCATGAGCGCCTGGCTTGGAGAAGCGATGGGTCTCGCCGAGCGCATGGATCTGCTGACACTCCTCGTGATGGGACGATGACTCGGCGTCGGTCTAGTGGGAGTCTTGAAGGACCCGCTATTAGTATTGGCTTTAGGTGGAGGCGTTGAAGGCCTTGCGGGCGTTGTGCCAAATAGGTCAGCGAACTCATCATTAGCTGTACTATGACTTTCGACCACGGCTCCGCTGTTTTCTTTCCCCGCCGGACCCTCGCCGCCCTTGGCTGTGCCAAACTCCGGCGAAGTTTGCACAATATTTATGGCAACCTCTCCTAGGACTCTCTGCTCGCCATCTTTGCGAGGCGACGGGAACAAGAGTCGTCGTGTCGTACCTAGTTCGTCGTCAAGTGTAATAGGACTTCCAGGGGTGCCACTGCCCCGAGAATGCGTTGACGTCCTAGAATGAGTCGAGCCTGGACCCTTTTCATTGGCACGTATTCGCCTGCGGTCCTTGCCTGAACCGTCCTCAGAGCCAGCATCCGGCTGTGACTTAAAGAATGGATCTAGCAAGGTCCTACCCGGAGATGTAGCGCCATCAGGAGGTCCAATTGGGTCCGTCAGTAGCCCCACCTCGGATGTCAAGTTCATCTGGTTGTCGCTCTTCGTGCGGGCTTTCTTCGAACGAGATGGTCCGCTACCATTTGCCCTCTTCTTTCTCACTTGGCTGAGACGTTTCTCATCCTTTTCCCATTTCTCAGGGGGTCGGTGGGCTTTCCATTTGGAGAACCAGATCCCACAAGCTAGAGATAATTAGCAAATTTCGGGTTCCAACATCTTACGACATAAGACTACACCTACGATTGCAAAGAAGCACCTCGGTCCAGGAACTTTTATCGTCATTCGGACCGAGCGCTTTCTTGATCATCTCGTAAAGAGTTGATTTGCCTTCCGCATCCCTTTCGAGGATGTTGATGGCGGTCACATGACCAGCCTTCTCGGAATACTCATGATACTCCGGAACGCCTCTGTGCTCTTGCTTCCAAATTTTCCGCCACGTGGGCGTCTGGAGAGCTGCACAGTTGCGACAATACGTCGGCATCTCACCTTGTGCTATGGCCTCCTCAAGCTTCTGCTTGATAGCCTGTCTCTTTATGAAATTTTTGTTCGCCTTAACCTCCGGAGGGTCAAGGGCATCTGTTTCGGGGTGCGGTGGCTCTGACATTGGGAATGGTAGGGTTAGCTGGGGCAAGACAGAATCGCTCGCTGGGATCATGGGAAGTTCTGGTTCTACAGATGTTCCCTGGTTTGCCCTTCGTGAGGTTAGAGGAGCCATCCTAGATGGGTTGGCATCATCCGTGGCTTGCGGCACATGAATGGACAGCCGTGGCGCATTCTCGGGAGCTTGACTGAATGAAGCTTCGCCAACACTTTCTGCCTGCAGGTACTGGTGAATCTGACCATCCTTGAAGTTATTCAAGGCTTTCTCTATATCTGCAAAGTTCCTATGAACGGCTTCTTCCTCTGGCGACATGGCTTGTGAGGTTTCCCGCGGTGACGGATTTTGAATAGTGCTATCTTTTGGTGACCTGACCTCAGCATTTCTTTCATTCACGCCTTGGGATATTTCTGTAATCGTAGCCGTAGAATTAGTGGCTTTTTCAACTGGAGGCTCAGTGTTTGCAGCCGTTTCCGTCGATTGTCGTACTTCGTTAGCCGGATGGTCGGTCGTCTGTTCTAGATTTGCGGCTTCGGGCATCGTTCTTTGCAGCTGTGATGAAGTCGAAGGTTCCGGACCCGTTGATGGGTTGGGTGTTAGGAGGACCCTCCGCGTGTTCGGATGAGGAGGGTTGTAAATTGATGTTCTAGGTAGCAACTCAGGTGGTCCAGGGGTTATCTCCTGGATGATGAGACCTTGAGAAGGCTTAGCCGGCTGCGCCGGTTGCTTTTTGGCAGGCTTTCGCCGTGGCTTTTGTTTCGGCTTTTCTACTATCGGAGCCTGAGGCGCGTCGTCTCTGGGAGTCTTGCCGACATCCTCATCGTCAATCCGGCCATCGTCGAAGCTACCACTCATAAATCCCGAGTCGGGTTGCGCCGCGGGTATCCGCATAGGGGGGAGGACAGGACTCGAGGGGATAGGGCTGGACCGCCTACTAAATAGCGCTGATCTCGGAACTGGAGGTGATGAACCGATATCGGCTGGACTGGCTTCGTCACTATAAAAGTGAGACGGGGAAGGTGCGATGGAGTCTACAGGAGAACGGGCATCTAGACCTTGTGATCTGGAACGGTTGAGCTCCAAATAAGATGCGGTAAAGGAGCCATCGACGCCCTGATTTGACATCGATTCACGTCTTAGGACACTGGGGCCCTTTGGTTTCGCCTGGGGAAGGCTAGGCAAACGAGAGTCGGGAACTGGTGTAGGAGCCCGCGGTATCTCTTGCAGATGGTTCCCACTTGGAGCATCCCCTCCGACACCCACCGGACGAAAGCTACGGATGGACTGGGCATTGCTAGCTGCAACCCGAAGAGAATCCGTCCCAGATCTGAAAGTGGCAGAGTTGCTCCGCTCGACCTGGGTAATCTTGGCCCTCTTCTTACGCGCTGGTCCGTCATCCGCGTCGGTCCCCTCTTCATAACCCGAGGTGCTACCGTCAACCTGCTGAGACTTCTTAGGTGGGCGGCCTCGGGGCCTCCCTGTGGGACCACGCCTTGATGCCCTGGAGTTCGGCCGTGACTGTGATTTAACTGGGTCGATTCCGGGCGTTGCGCTAGCAGACTCCTCTGTCGGATGGGGCACTATGGCGATTGGAGCAGGTCGTGAGACCGGCCGGGGTGCCACCGAAAGCGGTCTCTCCACTGGTATTGGTTCCGCAGATGCTGGTCGACTCCCCGATAAATTATGGAATTCGTGACTGTTGGTTCCTGTGAACTCGTTTCTGGCTTCGTAACTCGAATTGAACGGTCGGACTGGACCTAAAGCTGGGGATGAGACGGCAGATACATTTGCTGAATGCCCCAAGTTGGGGTTCGATTGGATGAATGAGTGCCACTCCGTGTGTTCGGACAGATTCGAGGCGGATGCATGCAGAGTCGGGAATGACTGTGAATGCTGTATCGGAACGTTCGCTGGAATTGTGCATGTAGCTCTGGGGACTGCTGTTAACTTCAGCCTGACTTCGAGTGTCTCCTTGATGCCGTTCCCAAAAATAGCAAGCAGGTTCTTGGTAACGCGTCCTGTTACTAGCTTTGGTTGGCCAGTGGAGTCAGAACCCTGACTGAGCCCCGATGATAACATTCCCTGGCCGACTAAGGGCGTGTCCGGCTCAGAATAGTCGTACGCATAGACGGCGAAGTCCTTCTCGTTTCCACCTGCCAACTCCGGACTGCAGTCTGCTATCGCTTGCAGACAGGTTTTGAGATCGACGACACCAATTGTGCTCCTATCGTCTAGAGGAATCGTCTGTACCTGAAGAATGTGAGGCCATCGGGCGAGGCATCGATCCTGCGTATACTGATCAAACGTATAATGGACCTTCACTAGAACCGATGGTCAGCCATTGCAGCAGCAGAACAACACTAACGTGTCTCATACGTCCCATGGGTTTCGATTGAAGCCCATATTCATCATTCATGTTGGGCGTGCCACCCCAGTGAGCGTTATTGGCAGACATCTCTACCAAGGCGCGAAATCGCGGTGAGGGCTCGTGGTGAAGTGGCTAGAAGACCGATTTTTTCTCGGGAAACGATGTAGAATAACGGTGTAATTCAAGATAGTCCCATTTATGAAGATTCAGTGCCAATTGCTGTAATCATGATCGTAAATTCGTGAGTCGTGAAGCGCGTAGTAGTTGTTTTGTCTTTTCAAGGTCACGAGATTGGAGACGCGGGTGATACTTTGCGGAAGGGGGATATGAATACTGTTGAAACCGCAAAGAGAACGATACTCCTAACGTAGCTCCAATATGGCGATAACCGAAATTCAATTGAACACGCGCAATTCCTCGCGGAAAGACGATTTAGACAAGCTGCACTTGGGTTTGATATGGATAATGTGTAAGAGAGGATTAGGTGAAGTGGATAGATTGGTTGCTGGAGGTACAAGCTCAGACCAGGAACTTAATTAGCAAAGCGAAGTACCATCAAAAACGCGTTGAGCGTCCCGGGTTTTGGAGTGGATATACGCGCTAAGGCGCGTTGTAGATCGTCCTGAACGCCCGCAATTGACGTAACGGGGGGTTGGAAGAGTGGAACCGCGTGTAGCCTGCCAAGCCCGTGCGGCAGCAAGTTAAAAGGTAGTGGGGCCGAGACGCTTGGACCAAGTACCGGACTTTAGCGCCTATCACTCGACGAACCCGGCATCCAAACAGTAGGCAGAAACCAGCACCATGAATGCTCCTTTATCACACCATAACGGAAAGGGAAGTACTGCTGGTCTCTTTGCCGATTCCTTGTCGATGAGGGGAAGCCGGAGGCTTATTTATACTCACCGGGAGTCCGATAGCGCCCCACATTTCTGTATGTGCCTGATGACTCAAGAGATTCCTGATGTCCTCTCAGACC
>QJNX01000144.1:0-84686 GCA_004155925.1 Monosporascus sp. MG133 | reverse complement strand
AAAACCCCCCCCCCCCTGAAGATAACATGTAAGCCACCAAGCAAAGAGCAGCATTTGGTTCCGTCTCTTTTGCCCCCACCCCGGACCATATGCGACGGCCAAAAGCTACGCTCCGAACAGGGCGCTCAATCACGATAGACAACCATCCAGCTACAGCCCGCGCGTATCGTTTTACACATAGTCGATTCGGACTATCGTCAATGTATACAAAGGCGAGGGTGCACTTACAGCACTCAGTTATCCTCATAGATCCAAGCTGCTTTACCATTTGCGTCGTCCCGAGTTTTCCTTGCCAAGATCTCATCAACGATGGTGCTGATGCCTTGTCTGCCCTTCTTCCTCCTAACAAACTCGTCGCGAATTTCCCGTCGAGTCCGCGTGGCCTGATTGACAAGGTCTTCCACATCCTTTTCTATGGGTACACCAAACGATCGGTAAGGGTATTCCGTATAGTCCCGATCGTTCAGCAGCTTCAGCTTCGGAACATCCTCCAACTCCTGGAAGAATGGTCCAGCAATGCTGTCAGACGGCTGAATGTCTTCCAGGGTTGCGGGTTGCCACTTTGGCAAAGGCTTTTCTTTCGACAACTGTGTCGTAACACCCTCGACGAAATCGGGGTGCCGCATGAACCTGGCAGCTATTTGGTGCTCCCTCCGGAAGGTCTCGGCGATAGACCAACTCTTTCCGACGCGCATTTGCTCCAAGGCCACATGAACCGATGTTGGCGAGCGCTTCTGTAGGGTGGCCAGCGTCTTCTCCGCCCAGGCTTTGGTGGGGTCCTCCTCCTGCTGCAACGCGGCCACGATCTCGCCAATGCTAGACTTGCTGAAGCATCTATCTATGGCTTTGCGAAGCTCGCCAGCCAAAAGCATTGGTTCGTTATGCGGTAGCCCAGTAGCGTACTCTTCGATGGTCATTTCGATAATAGCTAGCCGCTCCTCCATTGTGTAATAGTCCTTGAATCTCAGTTCGGCTAGACGCGACTCTAGATTTGGTAGACTGGTGGAATGTAGGTAATGAGTTGCAACGCCGGAATAGAAGGCGTTCACTCCGATCAGGTTCTCACTCGTGAGAGCCAGATAGGTGCCGATAGCGCCAGCCATTCTGGGTAGGAAAAAGGAAGCTCCAACGTCAGGAAAGAACCCGATCCTAGTCTCGGGCATGGCGAAAACTGTCCTCTCCGTGGCGATGCGGAACGGCGCGTGGATGCTGAGTCCTACACCTCCACCCATGGTAATACCATCCATGAAAGCGATGTAAGGCTTTTGATATGTTGCGATGTAATGGTCCAGCTTGTATTCCAGAGCGAAAAAGTCAGTAGAACGCTTCTGACCCTCAGGCCCCTCCTGATTCTGTTTTGCGAGCTCACCCACATCACCGCCTGCGCAGAATCCCCGCTCACCAGCACCCTTCATGACTATGACATTTGCCATATCCGACTTCTCCCACTCCACCAGTCGAGGTATGATCTTTCGGATCATCGAGGCATTGAGAGGGTTTAACTTGCTAGGACGATTGAGTTCGATGGTCCGCAGACCGTAGAGGTTATTGAACAGAACATCTTCAGGATCGTCGCCCTCGATCTCCTTTATGACTTCGTTCGTGCTTGTGGACATCTATGCAACCACGTTAACTCAGGCCTTGCAATCGGCACCGGAGGCGTAAAAGATATAGCACTACTTACCTGGGCTCGTGATCTGACTCCGGGGTCTAAGATCTTAGCTTTCAAAGGCATTCTGGAGAAAACGGTTCTACAACACGGGGAGAGAGAACCGGCTGCTGAGCCAGCTCGGCCTAAGAAAACCCTGAAAGACATCTAATCTGCCTTGGGTCAATGCGCAAGCAGGAGGTATGAGCGCATTGGGAATTGTTGGAGTCCCAATGATCACGAACCACTCGGTTTGTCGCAACTGTAAATTTCAAGGCTTAAAGTCAGTCGATAGAATGAATCCTTCCGTACCCGATAACTACATATTCTATCGAATAGAAGTGGGGGGCTATCGTATGTAGTATACGACGAAGTACCTACGAATACCTACCAGAGCTTGATCACCTTATCACACAGTGTAGCCCCACCAATATTTGGGGGGAGCTGGCCAGATGCATCAAAGGTACCAAGCGTTATGCCTCTGAGCCTCAAGCGGCAGGTACCTCATAACCCTCCAGAGGCTGCAAACAAGACTTATAAATATAAAAGGCTTGTGGCCAATCAGAACCTTACGCTCACCGTCACCAACCTGGAGAATTTCAAGAGCTACATACCTACATAGTAAACCGCATAGTACCTACATTAACCTCCATATTTCAGCCTTGCTTGCTACACCATCCTAAGTCATTCCTCTCTGACTGACAGCGACTTAAACACGGCGATTAGTAGGCAACATGGCCGACTCGAAAATCCAGTGCGTTCGGCTCGACAAATCCTCTCAGCTCATGGATAATACAGCTAACTTGTTCCTTTAGGGAGCTTCTTACCAAGCCGCGCAATGAGTTAACGTACGCGACCTGACCTACCCAACGAACATTCCCGGCTCTCTCCGCGCGGGCTAACATATGGTATAGGGAATACGAGATTTCGCTGCTCGAGGAACATGAGTTCAGCGCTGGCCCTCTTTCCATCCTCCAGACAGCCGTCCGAAGCCATACCCAAGTACTTATCTCGATTCGAAACAACCGCAAGCTCCTGGCACGCGTCAAGGTAACATATACTGCGTCAACCAACCGACTTGAACGCTGACTAATAGTAAATAGGCCTTCGACCGACACTGCAACATGGTTCTGGAGAACGTGAAGGAGATGTGGACAGAGACGCCGAGGCTAGCTAACGGCAAGAAGGGGAGACCGGTCAACAAGGATCGGTTCATTAGCAAGATGTTTGTTGCCAAATTCCCCGACGCATAAGCTAACCGATTGAGCTAACGGTTCGCTCTGGACAGGTTCTTAAGAGGAGATTCCGTAATCTTGGTACTGCTAAGCTAAACACGCTGGATGAGATGGGAGCGATGATACGGACCCAGCAGGTTAGGAACGGGTCAGGCCTAATGGCCAAGTCAAGGATTCCCGGTTGCGAAAACTGTATGTGTTGATTTGATGATCCGACCAGCAGTTTTGTAGGCTTGTTTCTCGATGGCACCTGATGGAAGCAACCAGCGGCGCACAGAAGCGCCATGGTCATGAATAGACAAAATGACTAGTATAGGATCAAACGAGAAGGGCTTTTCCACTACCCGCCGTATTTGACATCATTCTACAGACTCTTGGGCTGTGACGACGGTTGATACAGTCTCCCATCCATCGTCTTCATACTTCAACCCAGCCAGACCAAGGAAAAAGCAAGCAAGTCCCCAGGCCCCTGGATCGGGCACCTCTTCATAACCTGAGCCGCCAATGTACACAGCACGGCCCAGAGAAGCCATCATCCCCTTCGTCCCCAACGCAGCATCCTTAGAAGCTTCTGCTGCCGTTTTGATATCTCCTGACGTTTGAAGCTCCTCGACGAAGGGATACAGGGCATCCACCAGTGTGCGATCGCCGGGCCTTGCAGGTGTATATCTTGCCAGCGCGTTGCAGCTTTGCTTTAGGGCAGCGCCCCATACTTTCGCCGAAGCATCGCCGGGTGCAAGTCCACGAAGTGCGTTGACGAGAGTGTTGAGGAAGATAGAAAACAGTGCACCTGATGTACCGTCCATGCTTGTTTCCACGACCGGTACTATCTGCGCGACGTCCACAACGACGTCTCCCGTTGGCGGTTTCTCTTCCAGATGCTTAAGGATGGCTTTCCCGCCCGTCAATAACAACACCTTTGCCACGTATTCAAGGAGGAACTTACCTTCAGCACCGCGTTTCAAGCCAATACCACAGTCACCATCGCCGACAACTGTGTCGTATCTCGTGACCTCCGGCTCTGCTTCAACGACCGCTTGTAGACCCGATGCGAGAGAATCTTTGAATGCTGTCGCATCAAACTTGAGCCCGCTCGGTATGATCTCCTCGCTTGATTGCCCCTTATCTTCTCTCGTTGCCGTGTTCTTTGCCTCCCAAGTATTCTTAGAAATGGGGGCCGCCCAACCCGTGGCTTCGCAAGGGTAATCCAATAGCTGTATCATGCTAGGGCCCCCGATGTCCGTATTCACGACGTTCAATAGGGAAATGCTAAACCCGAGCCCATTCAAGCTCGTCATATAAGTCCCGCTCAAGATACGTACGGGCCGGATGCCCCACTGCTCCAGCTGCTTCACCACCTCGGTAGTGATGCCGCCCAGCTCCAGGACGCTGACCCCTCCGAGGTTGTTGACGAGCAGGACGACCTCGTTCGAATTCACCCTGAGGAAGGCCCGGTCCTTGTCGTTCTGATCCAGCAGCTGCGCCAGCATCGTGCGCACGAGCTCGGGGAGCTCGACCCTCGCCCTGCCCGACCCGGCCTCGTTGTGGATGCCCATGCCGATCTCGACCTCGCCGGGCGCCAGGCCCTCGGCGGACCTCGGATCCGGCGGCGGGCGCCCGGGGACGTGGACGTGCTCCAGGCTCGCGCCGACGCTGACGAGGTTCTCGGCTGTCAGCCGCGCGACCTTGTGAACTTCCTCGAGACTAGCGCCCTGCGCCGCGAGCGCGCCGGCGATCTTGTGCACGAGCACGGTGCCCGCGATGCCCCGGCGTCCGACCTTACCGCCGCGGGCACGGCCGACGCCGACGTCGTCGCCCACGACGACCATCTCGACGCGCAGCCCCGCGGCCCGCGCGCGCTCGACGGCGACGCCGAAGTTTAGCACGTCGCCCGTGTAGTTCATGACGACGACGAGGACGCCGCGCGAGGTGTCCACGCGCGACTCGACGGCCCGCCGCACCTGCGCCGCGCTCGGCGATGCGAACACGGTCCCCGCCACGGCGGCCGAGAGCAGCCCACTACGTTACAACATCCGGAGTCAGTCATCGCCCTTCATCGTCAAATAGGCGACTAGCCGAGAGTTATATGATATGGGTTTGGGGGCCATGGACTCATAAAAGCCTCCCTTTGGAAAGTTGTGCTCCGGAACTAGGAAACAAGGAGGAAGAAATAACCCCAGAAATTGCTTACCGGCCCACGAGGCCCCCGAAGCTCGGCTCGTGCCCGCTGCCGCCGCCGCTGACGAGGGACACCTGCGGCGTCTCGCCATCGGCGGGCCGGCGGTAGACGATCTTGTTATCGACATCTAGCGCGAGGGACGGGTTAGTCAGGGTGAGACTCTGCAGGGCCGAGTTCACCAGCGCGGTGGGGTCGTTGATGAAGTGCTTGGCTGACATCTCGGCGGTGTGCAATTCAAGTCACAGACGGAGAATGGGTTCATGGAAATGGATGGACAGCAAAACACAGCGAATCTCTCGAATGAATACCTAAGGAATCTATGTAGCAAAGAAGAGGCCAGCTCACTACTAGGTAGACATTTACTGGTAGCTTGGCTATCCACATGAGGTGTTCTGTGGAATCCGGCCACACAACACTACCGGCAATGTATTTACACAGTTATTTGGTTCCGGTGACGTTGGGCTGCAGAGAGCGGGGGGGATGGGCGAATATCCGATCCCCCGATCCAAACCCCACACGGCTCCGGTTGTTTTCACATGGAGGGTTCTGGGGACCGCGCCTCATTGAACTGCCCAACATGGCTCGTGCACAAGCTCTGCATTTTGTTATCAGGGCATTATCCACGCCATATCACGCAGGCTCTGGTCATGATAGTTTAGCCATCATAAATCTCCTAATCATAGATGCTATCTCATTATCGTCATTGGACTATGAATAATACCCGGGTGGCCTTACACAACTTCGTAAGTTGTTACCTTCCAAAGTTGTGTTACATGGTCTAGGGGTGCATGCGGCTATTCTGAAATACCTAAGTTAGTTACATACTAAGGTACATAGGGTGGCTTCATCATCAATTCCAGTGTTGTGGGTACAGAGCCCTGCCTGGTAAGTTTAAGATGTACTAAGTAATGTACTTACATAAGTACATGTATGTAGATAGAAATTCCCCTGGTTGCCCCACGTCCAATGACTCAATTTCAAACTTGGGGCAGCGAACAGAAAATAAATCCATGTGAAGTGCTGGCTAACTTCCAATTCACTCGACGTTCACGCACAAGATAACCAAACCCTCTCAATCCTGTCAGCATTTGCAAGAGTACACCTACGTTTCCTAGGTGTTACTTCGAGTTAATTTGTTCTGCCCTGTTGCAAACTCGTTCAGGAAATTCACTAGCCAAATCTCCAAATCACGGCGAGCCCCTGGTAGCAAAGTTTACAAGGCCCCTCACTTCACTGTCGCGTTTCCATTCGCAAGATTCCGGAGGTTCGCGAGCTCCGCAATTACCGCCATGGCGACAGACCGGGACGCTGCGCCTGTCACAACCGCGTCACAACAGCCCGCGCAACCCGCAAAACCTGCAAAGTTGGAAGCCCCTCCTAAGAAGGACGAGAAAGCCGCACAGAAAGCCGCAGGCGCCCCGGCAGACGACCCTACTGCCCCGAAGAAGCTCTCTGGGGCAGAACTGAAGGCAAAGGCCAAGGCCGAAAAGGCGGCGAGACGCGCACAAGCGAAATCCTCCAAAGAGACAGCAAAAGGGGAAGCCGCAGTTTCTTCCTCACCAGGTCAACTGGGCCCGTCGGCCGGCGAGGTCAAGGCCAGCAAAGCCAAGGGCAAGCAAGACGGTACCGGCACAGCGAACAAGGTTACAACGACTAAGGCACTTGCACCCTTTCCTGTGCCCGAGCCCAAGTTTACGATTCCCGAGTGTTTCAGCCACCTCTCCATGGCGCGAAGAATACCCATGACCCAGGCCGACAAAGATGTCCATCCGGCTGTATTGGCTCTAGGTCAGCAAATGGCCACCTTCGCCCTCGATGAGAGCATCGCAAGGCTGAAGGCCACACTCTTAGCTTTTAAGAAGGTGAGAATGACGGCATGGGCCCTCGTTGGCCCGCATGACATTGTTCCGCTGAGCTAAAGGGGGTGAACAGGTCATCAGTTCATACACCACGCCGCCGGGAAACACCCTCGCCCGCCATCTGACACCACATGTCCTCAATCCCCAGATTGACTACCTCATCGCGTGCCGCCCCATGTCCTTCTCCATGGGAAATGCTATCCGGTGGTTGAAGCTACAAGTCAGCAAGATCGACCCCGACGTGGTCGAGCACGATGCCAAGAAGGAGCTGTGCGATAGCATCGACAATTTCATACAGGAACGCATCAATATCGCCAACCTCGTCATTACACAGAGGGCTGCGCTGAGGATCGAGGACGGCGACGTCGTGTTGACATTTGGGTGGAATAGCAGCGTCGAGCGTGCAATCATCCACGCTTACTCGAAAATCGGAAGGAAGTTCTCGGTGATCATAATAGACGAACCATACGACAGTAGAGGGCAGATATTGGCAAAGTCGCTGGCGGCAGAGGGGATCAAGGTGACGTATTGCGGCGACTTTGGTGGTTTAAGAACCCATGTTCACCAAGCCACCACCGTTATACTCGGTGCGGAGTCGATGTTCAACAACGGCTCCATGTATGCACGATGCGGCTCCTGCGACGTAGCTGTTCTCGCCAAGCAGCTTGGCAAGCAGATCTATGTCCTCTGCGAAACCATTAATATCACCGAGCGAGTCGCTACAGACTCGCTCACGTATAACGAGATCGACCCGGAGAGAAGTTCGGCGGCGTCGTTTCGGCTCTTGTACGACAACACACCCGATAAATATCTGTCACTAATCATCACGGAGCTGGGCAGCGTACAGCCCACCTCGGTACCAGATCTGCTGCGCAAGCTCGAGGAGTCCAACTAGAGAGGGGTTACGCTCGAGCTGTCGCAGCAGGAGATGGAGAGGACAGACACTCCCGAACTTGAGGCGCGGATGGACGACCTGGCAGCGGCGATGACCTGCCGTTGTTTTCTTCTTAGGTAGGCTGGGATCTGTTAGGCTGGCGGTGAGTGACAAGTGGGCATGGCCATGTAGCGTTACTGAAAGCGGCTTGATATCATCGTGGAAGAGGAGCCAGATGTAGCTCTTCAACCAGTCAGGGGCTCGAGCTAGGCTGTCGCAAAACAAAGTAAAGCACCACGCCTTAAGAGAGGCCTTGCTGTGATGTGATGATTTCTTCATTTTGGATCTTCCTGGTTTCGTGGCTTCTAACCCCCGCCTTCGTATACAGCCGTCCAACGGGTTAAAATGTACACCGCACGATATTCATCGTCCTCGAAATCCCATCCCCGGCAACCCCTTCTCGGCCCTCTCTTCATTCTTTTCCCTCCCTTTCCTTTAACTCACGCGGCCTCGCTGGCCTCCCGGGCGGCCCTCCGCGCGCGCTTCTCGAGGATAGTCTGCTTCCGCTCCTCGAGGACGGCTGTCTGGCGCTCCTCGACGCCCTGCAGCCAGTAGCCGAAGCTCGCGCCGGCGCCGGCAAACACCGGGTACGCCCACAGCGACCCCCGGTTGAAGAACGGCCGCATCTCGAGGCCCAGCTGCCAGAGGCGCACGGCGACGCCTAGGGTGTTTGGTTAGTTACCTGTAGTGTCCACGGTACGTAGTTTTGGGATTCGAGGGTGTCAGTTAAGGCCTTGGTGTATGCGCTTGACGGCATGGTGGTGGGAAAGAGGGGCGCTGCCGGCTCGGGGTGTATGGGTAGGTACATAGGTAAGGTAGGTTGGGGTGTGAGGTGGTGGTGGTGGTGGTGGTGGTAGTCATACCGAAGCCCGACCAGAAAAGAACTCGGTGCACCATTGTGAATGAATTGAAGAGGGATTGGGAGGCCTTCGAGTGCTGCTGTCTCGTCGTGCGCCGCCGGTTTCCTGTTGAGCCTCGAGCCGGGTAATTTGAGAGCTCCGATGAGGTGTGCGTTTCGCTGTGCTTGCTTTTGTTGGGATCTGGATTTGCTCTCTCGGGGTGAGGTCGAATTGGCAAATGCAGACCAGTTGTTTGAATGGAAGCTGCAAATGCTTACTTAGCGTCGTCACCTCCAGCATACTACATACTGTGTATGTAGTAGACTACCTACTACATAGTGTGTATACCTGGGTCCTGGGACCTGCGCTGCACTCTGTCTACCACCTCGATTGAAGGCCGCCCGGAGTTTTACCGACCCTACGTAGATGTGAAGCCTAAAGGCGTCAGTACATAGACTAGGTACTAAGTAGTACCTACTACCGTACTCTAGCTGTCTAGCTATACTATACCCTGCCAGCACGCTTTTACAGGGATACTCCCCCCCTCTCCCCCTTAGGTTCGTTTGTTCTTGGTCAAACGCGTCTAACCAATTGAAGTGCCGCCAAATTATCATACCCGTCAAAAGTTGTTCACCTTAATCCTTAATCAGGTGCCCATTCAAACTTCCCGACTCTTCAAATCAGTCCAGTCCTGATTCTGATCTCACTCACTCACTCACTCACTCACTCCCTCTCTCTCTCTCTGCTTCTCTCTCGTCAAAATGCTGTTTTACTCCGGCACCCATCCAATGTAATTGCAGAAGATAACCGAAACAACTGTTCATTCAACTCGGAATATTTTCTGACCGCACCCGCACGTCCAGCGTTTCATTTCTCATCCCCCCTCTCGGTCGTACCACATGAGAATCCCCTGATCCAGAATCCTTTCCACTTCGAGGCCGAATGGCTTCGGCAACAGTGAGCGTGGCTTCCTCTGAGCAAGCTCCTGTGTCTGTGTCTACGCCTGCAGCTGCGTCTGTACCCGCCGCCGCGCCTCTCTCCATCGCACCTCGCAAATTTAAGGCTTCCGAGCTACCATTGTCTTCTGCCACTCGTTCTGCCATTGACGGGTTGGCCCATAGCTTCAAGAAGAAAGGTGGCTACGATGCCATTCGCAAGCAGATCTGGGAGAAGTTCGAAGCAAGTGTACGTGCAGCTTTCCCAGTCTCTATTGCGCTCGCTTATTGAAGATATATATATATATATCAATTCTTATTGCCTGAGTGATTCCGCAACTGACAGTACACCTTCCTGCCCAGGACTACGAAGCTCAGGTCACAAAGTCCATCCTTCAAGTCGCCGAACAGGAAGTCGAGCGCAACCCCTCCCAGCTGCTCTCCATCGATCGTCGCAAGGCAGCTGCCTTGATCGACGGCGCTCTTGACAGATCCGGCGTTTACCAGAAGGCCGAAGAGGTTATTGACGAGCTCATCGACGTCCGCGCCATAGAGACGCGCATCCGTCAGCTGCGCGAGGTGGAGATTGGCGCCGAAGCAGCAGAGGCCGAGCGCGTCCGCGGCTCCAAAACTGACGAGGACTACGCGATCGAGTCTTCCAGCCGCTTGGACGAGCGCGAGCGCATAAGGCGTGTGCTGAGGGAGAAGGAGGAGCAGATCCTGGAGGAGAAACGCAAGATTGAACGTGAGGAGCGCAAGAAGCGCGAGCGCGAGTTGGAGAAGGCCGAGGCCAAGCGCAAAGAGGAAAGAGACGCCCGACGCCGGGAACGCGAGAAACGAGAAGAAGAACGTGAGCGCGAGCGCGAGAAGGAGAGGGAAGAACGTCGCCGTGCTAGAGAGCGAGAGCGCGAGAGAGACCGTGAAAGAGACCGCCACAGGTCCAGGTCTAGGTCCAGGGACAGATCACGGCACCGAGACCGTGATCGTGACCGGGTTAGGGATCAAGATAGGGACAGGGATAGAGACGGTGACCGTGACGGTGACCGCAGCCGGCGACGCGACAGCAGAGAGCGACGACGACGTGACCGGTCTAGGGAAGAACCGGGACGTGGAAAAACCGTCGAAGTCAAGAAACAGCTCACCAAGGAAGAGCACGAGAGGCTTGAACAAGAAGCACTTGCCGACCTGCTGCGCGAAAGCACGAAAAACAGTGAGACGAAACCTCCTGAGATGGAGATCGACGAGGCCCTTGCGCCACCCCCTCGAAGGAGCAAACCCGCATCGGCTATTCAGCCCATTAGACGCGATTCGACTAAAACTTCTGATGTCAAGAAGCCTCCCGAGGTTGTAAAAGCTGACTCGAAAGATTCGGCGAAGGAGGGGAAGGAACCCAAAGACGCCAAAGACTCGAAACCCAGCAAGGAGACCAAGGATGAAACCCTCGAACCCAGTGAACCCAAAGAAACTAAGATTTCTAAAGACACGAAAGCTAAGGAAGAGCGGCGGACTACTCCTGCACCATCCAAACATGGCGAACGATCTCGTGAGGCAGATGATGACCGGAAACACCGCGATCGTCATAGGGCTCGCAGCCGTTCTGCCGCACGGTCGGAGAGAAGAGACGGGAGCAAATCTCGGCATAGATCGGACCGCAGGGATCGCAGCCGCTCAAGAGACCGTGATCGAGACCGTGATAGAGATCGCGACAGAGACAGAGACCGTGACCGCGACCGCGATCGGGATCGGGACAGGGATGCCCCCAGAGAAAGGGACCACTACAGGCCGGAGCGCAGAGATGGAAGTCGGTCCCGCTTACGGCCCGATCGAGACCGCCATGAAAGAAGCAGATCTAGAACTAGGGTCGAACCGGCAGAAGTGAGCCTCACGCGGGATGAGTATAGGCCAGGTCGGAGGGACCGTAGTCGGTCCCGTGCCAGAGACGACCGAGACAAGCGTGACCGGAGCCGGTCTCGTGCTCGCCGTGATGATCGACGGGACAGATCGCGCTCACCTCGGCCCCGGGCCGAACGGCGGGATAGGAGCCGCTCACGTTTGCGAGACCGCCGTGAGCGTAGTCGGTCTACTAAACGAGCCACGAGTAAGGACAGAGAAAGGCGCCGTGACCGTGATAAGGACCGCGATAAGGAGCGCGAGAGGGATCAGGCCCGGGACCGGAAGAGCCGTTCCCGCTCACCACGAACGACCGACATCAGCGACGCAGAGGCCTGGAAGCAGGGAGAGATCAAGAAGCGAGAGCAGGAAGCCAAGGCCTATTTAGCTGCACAGCGGGAAGCGCGCGAAAAAGGGCTCCCTGTTCCAGGCGTCGACGACAAGCGCAGCGTCGGTGACCGCTCCCCTGAAGTTAGGCGCTCCACGTACACTTTGGATGAGATTGATCGCTACCGTCCAAACGACCGCGACCGTACGAGGGATAGGGATCGTGACAAAGATGATCGACGGCGCCGTAGTCGCAGCCGAAGTCACAGCCGCCGCCGTGATCGTGAGCGGGACCGGAGTCGCAGCCGGGATAAGGATCGCGACCGTGATCGTGATAGGGAACGCCGTCGCTCTCGGGATAGGGACCGCGACAGGGACCGCCAGAGGGATTCCCACAGGCCTAGCATCGACAAGTACCGCGAGCGTGATCGAGACCGGGACCGGGACCGGGACAGAGACGACCGTCGGGACAAGGATAGGGACAGAGATCGCGATAGGGAAAGAAGCAGGGACCGGCGGAGCCGCCGTGACCGGAGCCCGGAGGCCCGGCGGGACAGGGACCGAGACAGCAGGAGGGACCGGAGCCGCAGTCGCAGACGAAGCCGTAGTCCGCGCTAGGAAAAGGGCTCGGCAATTTCCGCGCCGGTGAAGGATAGCTGGAGACCGGTCGGCCGGTGGAAGAAGCCGGCCGTTCGCCCACATACCTCTGCGTAATCCTACACGCAGTCTCGTCGCGGCCTGGAGAGTGTGGCCGTGAGCTATCGGACGCGGATCTCATCCTCCCGTGCTGGCGTGTTGTCGGCATTACCGTTAATACGTAGGTCCGCCCTGCAGCTCCTGGTAGGGAGAAACGGACAGGAGCAAGTAGGGGACTATGTCTCTATGCGTTAGGGGAAATCGTCACGTTGGGCTCGACGTACAGACAGGTATTTTGATGTCTACTCCGACCAGTTTATGGTCTGCATGCAGGAGACGGGGTACTTTTGATGAACTGATCACTGGACGCACCTTTGGGCATTTGAGATATACCCGGATTACAAGAAATTGACGTTGAATTTTTAAGGCTGGCAAGGAAAGGAAAGGATGTGGAAAGAGTAGATATCCAGGCAGATGATACTAGCTACGCTCGTCCGGCTATACTTAGAGTGGTGGGGGGTTAATTATGCTTTTTTCCACTCGCAGAATAGGGGGTACACAGCGGTCCGTATTCAGTTGCTTCGTCATGCCATGTCAAGAAGTGTTCAGAGGCCGGGATGGTTTTACCTAAGTTCTCAAACGGTGGTCTCTCACCATCACCAGAAGTATACTTAGTACTTGCGGGAGTTCTGTTTGTTTGCAAGCGTGCCGGCTACCTAGGTAGGCACGTAGAACGGATGTAAGTCAAATATATAGCGGAGGAAAGCCGTTGGCGCACGGAAGTGGGTGGGCGTGTCTTAAGGTTCATTGCCATCGACCCCCGCGGTACCGTTCGTGTTCCGGCTTCCTGTCTCCGCACCTATCTATTGCCGTCAATGTTTATTATACCGATCCGACTCTAGCTACCTATCTACCCAATGGTCGGCTACATGCGGCGGACCGCGTTCCCAGTTCCTAGGATATTATATCACCATTAGAGAGAAAGAGCTCGAAACATGAAACTTCGTAGATAGGCCGCGAGCCTAGGGTCCCCCTATCACGTGTTGTGCGTGGGCTTATGGAGTTGGAAATATATTTGGGTTTTTTGGATAGTTGCCGGCGCCCGAGATCTAAATATGTTGATGGATTGATGTTACTATATATGAGTATATTATATCTCCATAGTAAATCGGGAGATGGGAGTTCCGGCTACCGTTTCTTGGTTGTCCGTCCCCGGTTCCCTTCTGTTGTGACCGTAAGGTTCTGTGCGCATCATGTCGCCAGTCACTCAGCTAACAACCGCTTCGTTTATCCGCACGAAAGTTGGGAGTAGGGATGACATATAGTCGCTACCCCTAGGCCAATTATGCCGGATTTCCTAATTCGTATATCGCTCGCCACTCGCTTCTATGTGACGGAAACGAAAAGCACGGCGGCCACCTACAAGTAGCGTGTTGCAACACACGAGCAAACCTCAAGCGGACACGTGGACGGCGCAGATATATATAGTGCGCGACGTTGAAACGACCAGACTACAGCGAACAAAGGGAATGCTTTACCAGTTGGCGGATTTCAGTCCCCTTTTCTGCTAGGGCAAACTCTGAGGCCCGCCGGTACGTCGGCTTCGTTCAAAGGAAGATTGACGACCTGCTGTTTCAGGAGCGTTGCTCGCCCTGGCCAACTCTCGCTAGGTCTCAGTGTAAGGGGATCTTGTCAGGTGAGAGAGGGTTATTTAAACCGAGGCACCTGCTTTCATACAGAAACACTGATATCCGCTTCGTAGTAATGTCGGTATTGTAACACCCATTAGACCACTGCCTTGCGGACCCGAACCAGGCCTTGCCAAGCCCCTCGAATACGGCGGTTATGCGGCTCTGTCAGAGCCCACGTAATCAGTATCAGAGAACAAGCTCGGACTGGCTTTTGATCAACCGAAGTGCACTTATTCCAAGCCTGAGCTCCATGCGCTTGATGAAACATGGATAGGCCGGGCGGGCGGGCGGTAAGGATCCTGGCAGCCCTTGGATGGATATTGTCGCGCTTATTTTTGCAGCGGCTAACGTTAAGGTAGAGGGACACATATGTCTCTATATAGGGGTCGGTCTTTGGTTAAAGTTTATTAGGTACTTGGTAGGTAGAATCGACGATCGTCATCCGTCTTGGCAGGCATCCAAGTACGTAGTAACGTACGCAACTATTCTTTCCCCGCCACCCTGTTATCTATCCACTTAGTGGTGGTTTCGCCGCTTTGCACTAACAGCTTGGCTGTCGGTGACATAAATTCATCCTTGAGTGACATTGATTATTAAGTATGCTAAAGCATAGCATGCAGCTTTCCATGTTCCCCAAGTGTTCCATGTGGGTGGCTCGGTTCCCTTGACTTGATTTGAGTCTTGCCCAATATTCCCCGTCCAGGCCATTCCCACCTTAGTCATCCGTTATTGGCCCAACCCAACGCCTGCATTCATTGAGTTCATTCACCCCATCTTTCCCTTCGACCCCATTCCTTCCACCTAATTCTCTGTTACGCAACACTTAGGGTGTGTACTCTGTGTGTGACCCTTAGGTATCTCCGACCGAGTCATCCTTCTCTTTTCCCTTTTCTATTCTATTTTTTTTCTATTTTATGTTTGCTTCATTTTGTCCGCATGCCATCTCGTATGTAGCATGGATTGAATTCAGCTCTCTGATCGACTTCGATTTCAACCAGACACTCAATTCAGAGCGGGTTTCCTTTTTATCAGCAAGAATCATCTCTGTCTCCGGCAGACCCGACCCAAGCAGGCTTGGCTTTTCTAGAGAGAACCGAATCAAGCCTAGGGTCCTGTCCATATCGGTGGGAGTTGCATGATATAGGTCGATACAGGATCCAGCCATACCAACGCACCCGACACCTACCTATCCGCACTTCCCACCCCATCCACATCTAGGTATCCTCTGCCAGCCTAGCTCGAACGCCTAGCTACTTTAAAACCTGGTTATCTGCTGCTTCTTGCTTCGTTTGTGACTCGACAACCCGATACTGAGAATCGAATCGGGGCTCGCGTCCTCGACGAACCTGCCTCCGGATGCCTGAGACCTAATCACGGTGACGGAAACGTCCCCCAACAGGTCGCTTTGCAATTTTTATCGCTACCGCCACCGCGCGCGAACCCTACCATCGTCGAGACAGGCGAGACACTAGTTGAAATGCGATCTACTATCGATATGAACGGAGTCATCATCGGCTTGTTATCAAGCCTGGGCTCTGCCCTCCTGATAGCCCTTATCTGCCTCGTTATCTACTTCTTCCGCTATACGACTTCGGGACGCATCTTCCTTGATCGCATCGGCCGTCCCGGTGAATATGACGACGAGCAAGCGTTTGCGAGAGAGGAGGCTGAGGCCCTGGAGTCTATGGATGATATGCAGAGGACCGAGTACTTGAGAGCAAAAGGTAAATCATCGCCGTACATCTTGATGTTATCCCGTAGCAATTACGACATGCTCACAAGTGGCCCGCAGCATATATACAGGGACATCCGCCCGAGTCGGTCCAGACGGACATTTCATTATCACAGTACCTAGCGATACAGGAGAAAGGGGTATCAGCGTGGGAGTTCGAGCCGGAATTGGAGATCGCCAACTGTTTCGTCGAAGGGAGGACCGAGATCGAGTTCTTCGATTCTGAGTGCACAGTTATGAGCAATCTACCAGTGCCCAAGCAGAACGAGGTCTACTACTGGGAAGCGAAGATCTACGAGAAACCCGAAAACACTTTGATAAGCATCGGCATGGCCACCAAGCCGTATCCTCTCTTCAGACTCCCTGGTACGACAGCAAATTTGTCCCTGCATATATGATTTTCAGCTAATCCGTCACTCGCACCTAGGATATCACAAGTATTCTGTCGCGTATACGACTACTGGACACCGACGGTACAACCAACCGTTCACGCCCACCCAATATGGTCCCCCATACGTACAAGGTGATGTTATCGGGGTTGGCTACCGTCCTCGTACAGGCACTATATTCTTCACCCGCAACGGCAAGCGATTGGAAGATGTGGTCCACGGCCTCAAGTCGCAGAACTTCTTCCCGTCTGTTGGCGCCAATGGCCCTTGCGTAGTACACGTCAATTTTGGTCAGGCCGGCTTCGTCTTCATCGAGGCCAATGTCAAGAAATGGGGCCTGGCCCCCATGACCGGCAGTCTGGCACCGCCCCCGCCTTACGGTAGCGAACAAGGCAGTATCCTGCTTGAAACGGGACGACGGAAAGACGAATACTCCGGGTCGCCCTCCAGGAGTCGGAGCTACTCGCATTCGATACAGACGTACACCACCCGCGGGCCGGTTCCAGACTACGGTCATTCACGAACGAGAAGCGGGAACTTTAGGGTGCTACCGCCTACCAGCCCCGGGCCACAGAGGAGTCCTACTGATATTTCTCTGGCGCAGTTGGTTCCGACAGATGAGACGGGCGAAGCGAGCAGCAGCAATGACGCCCCCGGCGCCTCTGGGGATCACGTGGTCGATGTCGTGGGGTTAAGTCTGCGTGGGGCGGCACAACCGCCGCCCGAATACACTAGCCCCGAGCATTCGGATGCCGAGAGTGCAATAGGCGACTCCGAAAGCGAGCGAGTACCGCTCATCCGGGGCCCTCGAAGCCGCGGCGCCTCTGCCGCTACGATTAGGCCGAACCCGCCCATTCCTAGTTACAGTGATGCCATCCGCCAAGGCGCTGGTAGGGACAGGAGCCGAAGTGACGTCACTATGGGAAGGAGGAGCGGCAGTTGAGACAATAAAGGGTGTTCGAAGAAGGATGCGGTAACGCACATGGGTGGAATCCAACTGTCGACTCAACTGTTTTTGAGCTCTATGCGATCAGTGCCAGCGAATAGGCGTATATTAAGGAACGGTGTATCATCACTACTAGCCTCCATGGAATGCGGAGTTACGGATAGGCCTTTACTTGCAACTTTCTTTGGTATAGACATCAGGGCTGCGGCATTGGGTTAGGTAGGGAGTGGTCGTCAAACGAAATGATACCTCTTTTTGGGCTTGGTGTTGGGTGCCAGCGCTTCAGTCAGTCTTAACATACCATACCGTCTTTGTCTTCTAGGGCAGGCTCCGGCCGCGAAAGGGGAAACTCTCGAGAATAGGGTGATGGAATTGAAACAGAGGAAGCAGTGGCTTGGTAGTTGCAAGACCGCTTCAGGGCAGAAAGATGATACCATAGCTAGCATGCCAACTAAGTGCGCCAGACCGCTCTTGTATCAAACACAAACCATAGGCTTTACAGGGGAGAATATATTGCGCGTTTTTGTTGGGCCATTGCTTCGACGAAGTAAGAAAGGTATGACCGAACAACACGCGCTTTTGTTAAACCAGAAGAAGAGGTAGGTAGACAAATGTATGTACCATATGCCTGGGGCGCCCCATGTGTGGGGGTCGTCTGGGAAATTCTCGCCACACGTAGGTCGTAGAATCGGGGGGAATAGGGATCAATATCTGACCCTTTGGACTTTGACTCCCCGCCCTCCCTTGCCACCCCTTCCCCTGAAGATCTCCTGACGGTCCAAAGTAGGCGGAAGAACCCCTATCTATCACCCCCGATGAAGGAGGGGAAATGGTAGCGTCCATCAATCATATTGCGAAACGCAGATACATACCACACAATAACATCTCCCTACATTCTCCATTGCCTTCAAAAGACGGTTTACGGAGCACTTGAGCGCTTACCACGAACCCGACATCAGCCTTCCTTCCCTAGCCGGGGGCAACAGCACCGGAGCCATCAGATGTCACCAACAAAGAGACCATCTTAGTTCGGTTAGTTAGTTAGCGTAGAACTATAGCCGACTCGTACGTAGCGTTCCTACGTGTAAACAGGCGGGAGGGTAAACACCCCCCACCCCGGCGGGGGAGCGGAGTCGGCGGACGACAGGAACTCATGTGCCTGGCTTGCTTAAGCCGCGTGCGCGAAATACAACGATGCGAAGTGGGCGTCGCCGGGGTGATGAAGATCGGACAACGGCGACTACCGGGACGGGTCGTCCATGTAAGTAAGCGAGTCCCCGACATCGAGGGGTGGATAGTCATTGCTGGTGAGAAGGGAAGGACAGGGATGGATGGGTAGGTGGATGGTGAAGAGGGCCCGGAGAATGCATAAGGGGTTCTGTTTGTCGCGCGACGGGTAATGACACGCAATCGCGAGCTTCAACCCATCGTCGACCTTCTTGTTTGCTCTTCGCAGAGTCTGTCTGGCTATTGCCACGTCGCTAACGGCTATATCGTATATCAAGTCGCAAAGAACGACTGGGTTGTGCTTTCCTTCTCTCTTTCCCTCTGTCTCTCTTCGCCTGGTATATCGACAGCTACTCGTTAGGTAAATAAAGAAGGTATGTGGTACATGGGGTATGCCAACCGGACGCCAGAAAGAAAAAACACCTGAATCCAATCTTCCATGTCGAAAGACGGTAACAATATATCAAAACTAAGCCTAGTTTTCATTCTAAGTTCGCCGTGACGCCCCCTATGCCCCATTTGGTGTTCCAGAACGACGCACGCATATATATATATATGAATATATATCTCGTTCCTATATTACGCCCTCCCGCTTCGGGGGAAATTATATCCTTCCACCGGCTAGTATGCACCCTTATCCGTTCTGCAGCCACCACTTACCGTCGGCGACATGGATCCACGTCACCCAACCCCTCGACAACCGCTCGGCCTCGTCGAGCGTGGCCGTCGCCGACGCGGGGGCCCCGTAGACCCACTCCCTCCTGGCGTAGCAGAGCACAAGCAACATGGATATGACGGCCAACGCCATGACGAGCATGGTCTTCTTGACGCAGCGCAGTGATGCTGCGCTTGTTGCGCGGGCGATCTTCTCGGAGATCGACGTGTCGCCCCCCGACTCGACGTCGGCCGTCCAGCCCGCCTTGAGCTGGTCCCAGTCCAACTGG
Organism: Monosporascus sp. MG133; assembly: GCA_004155925.1. NCBI lineage: Eukaryota > Fungi > Ascomycota > Sordariomycetes > Xylariales > Monosporascus > Monosporascus sp. MG133. Next base: position 65,275 of record QJNX01000144.1, on the reverse strand, counting down.
TAGAGGAACAAGCCGAGTAGCAGGATGGCGTAGCCGGACAGCTGGAGCAGGCTGATCGGCGTGCCCCAGATTGAGACGGCGGCTACTACCAGCAGCACGTTTTTGAAGAATCCCGTCAGAACGAGAGCGAGGGCGGATGTCTTGCCGATCTGCAATCAAAGTTAGCCGTTACTGCCACCGTAGAACTAGCATGTGCATAGACGTACCAGCAATACGCTCGACACATTCAGCAGAAAGGCGATGAACGCATTCAGGAGTAGCATCCAGAATCCGACCTCGGCGGCATGGGTCCATTCGAAAGAGGTCCAACCCCAGAGCCAAGAGAGGGCGAAGTTCGTGACGGCGCAAACGGGCGCGAAGTAATAAAGACTAACAAGCGGATCCATGTTCAGGCCGGCTCCTGATATGAGGAACTGGATCATGATGACGCGGGCCGACTCGAAGAGGATGCTGGCAAGCTGGTATAAAAGCCCCTGCAATGAGAAGATGACCTCTCCTGCGCCCGCCATGACGACACCGATCGCTATAAGTAGGATCTTTTGGGATTTCGCCCAGTTCAGGTGTTCCAAGCCACAAACGCAACCCATCAGGAGGGTGACGACGGGTGCCGCAGCCTCGAGGCGCGCAAGTCAGCAGGCGTGCCTGGAGAGTCTCAGGTCTGAAAGTACGTTGCAGACCTACCTTCAGCATATGTATGAATGGCGCATTGAGATAGAGATAAGCGACATTGCTGCAAACCATACTCCCGCTATAGGCGGCCCCTATTGGGACGACGGAGACTAGATAGAGCCGCCATGTCATCTTAACATTCCTTCGGCCATCAAGTAGGGAGGTAGTCCGCGCCAGAAGCTGGGTAGCTATTGTAGCAAAAGCCATATGCCACCATGTTAAAATAACAGCTGTAGTAGGGTCAGAGCTGCAATGACTAGAGTATGTGTATGCGACTTACGATATCCTACAGGAGGGTGTTAGAGAGACAATCCAGAGTAGACCGGAGCCAAGGAATAAGAAACTCACTAAAGCCGGCATTATGAATTAACCATTTATTGAAAAGTATTGCGACATTGGACAGGAGTATCCAATTGCTGTTCGACAGGAAACGACGACGAGTGTTAGTATAACAGGGCCGCTTAACTAAGGTTGGGACGGGACGGGTGCCCTTACGCGACGTAAAATCCGGGGTGCAGCGACAGGCCTGCTTGTTCTTCGGTAAATGTCATGGTGTGCTGCGGGGTGCGAAGGACGTAAGGGAAAAGGTTCCCAAAGCAATGGCAGTGGCGTGAGATGGGGACCAAAAAAGGAGATAAACAAAAAAATCTTCGTTCTGCCTAGGAGCGGAAGCGCGCTCGCAGAGGAGAGGTGCGTTGGATCATCGCTCAAGGTGGACACTCAAAGGCTGACCCAGCCAAAATAGCTTCTCTCCTGTACGATTTTCAGGAGCAGAGCCGCTTCTCCATTCACCGCCCGGCACTGAGGGTGGGATCCAATCGCCGCGGTAGGGCTGCTTGATACTAGTCCTAGCTCGAGAGTAACAAGGATGCGCTTGCTTGTAAATCGTAGACCACGAGAGAACGACTTGTCGACGGAACGATAACACTAGGGTAAAGTAAGGAATATTCCTTAACTAACGTGATATGACGAGTTATAGATACGTACTTAAGGAGACAGATAAAATCAGGAGGATTCATTGATGGTAACAGCACTTGCAAGAGTTCTTAGTGGTGCTTAAGACAGCACAGCACCCGCACAGTACTAGGTAGGTAATAATCGGCCGGGTTATGAGAAACAAAGACTGCTGCCAAGACGCTAAAAACTACAAGCACCCAAGCTGTCAAAGTCACAAAGGTCCATCTTTTAGCGAGGGGGACCTGGTCTGGGCTGTCCCGGAACGTTACCTAAAGAAGCTAAAGAAGTACGTATACAGGGGCCTTTCTCCTCCCCTAAAGCGGAAACAGACGGACTCTCCCGATGATAACTACCGGGACATATACAGTTGCTTAACCGTGATTTGCGGATCCTTTCAACAGTAGATAAAATTCTCAAGATATATGTAATAGGTAACTTTATAGGACTATATATACGAATTGCGCGTCCTGGCAGCGTCATAAGTGACGCTGACATGCATCAGCTGGTTCCTTTCAGCACCACGTTCCTTTAAATTTCTGATGCGCCCTGATTTTCGTACATTTACCAACGTTAAAACAAGTAAGGCAAAGTGATTTTCCTGGCCAATAGGCGTTGCCCAATCTGGAGGAATCAAATCTTAAATGTGGCTCCCTCTTACTTAAAAGCAGGAGCGTACGTGGAGCTGAACCCCTATTAACACTTTAAGGCTGTTACTTACCGAAAATAGCTACCGAAGCGTATTGCTGAAAACCCATTATACCCAAGGGCAGCGTATGCAGCTAACACGTACGTCACTTTCCCTAAGACGGCAGACACACAGGCTGAGAGCCGGCTTTTGGCTCTGAGGTATCGCAAATATGTTGTTCATACGACACATCCATCATGTATTCCATAATATCGTCGGAATGGAAACGCTCTCGAAAGCCCAGTGCGCGGGAAAGCCATGCGGGTACCCTACCATCAGTGTCTCAAACCACCCATGCACGGGAAAAGCCTATACAGACCGTTACCATTCCAACGGGTCCTCCTCATTGTGGCTTCGGCGGAGACAAAATAGAAGTGATCTCGGTGCATACCTAGAAGTAGTCATATAAAAGGGGCGGTCTCTCCCCGAGATAGGATGCGACATAAACTATGATGACTATGATGGAAGACTAGACCCCCCTTTTACTCTAGAGTTTTAACGCGCGCCCCACATAATTTTGGCTCATAACTCTAGCCCAAACCATAGTAAACAAATGCGACAAGGGCTCCCGGGCCTTTGGAAACGGGTTGAGGATAACCACACACCGGTTTATCCATATTTTTGCTTTCGGCTCAAAATATGCACTAGCGGCGACGTGCGCCATTCACACTTGAACGCTGCCAGAATATAATTGCTGTAAAGTCAACGGCTGCCAAGATGTGTCTGCTCCGTGACGACTCGCTAGGACGGACACCTGTCCGCAAGTGAATATAGCTCATAGGCGTGGACGCCGCCTCGCATCATACCGACCGACAACCTGGCGGCTGCCGGACCCCTTCCCTGGCGCGACCCGTCAGTTAGTCTAAGCCAACGTCAGTCAGTCAGCCCGACTAGTCGGCTGGAGCCCAACAGCACCGGACCTAGTTCTGCGTACGATGACTGCTATAGCGGCGCCGTTGCAGCCGTCATCTACGTCTTACGGCAGACTCCTATTCGCCGATTCGAGCAAATCTCCTAAATATCTCCTAACTGGGCATGTTATACCGGTACGGCACATCAGCCATATAGCTACTCACTAGTTGAACCTGCAGCCTGTTGCGACCATCGCGCAGCGGACAAGAGGCCGTCCAGATCACGGGCTAAGACAGCAGAGACAGCGGCACTCAGATGAGCGTTCATCAATTTGTCCCGTTCTGCCACCGACAACGCGAGACCTAGAGTAGCGTACATAGTGTTACTAAAATGCCTTCGACGCCTTATCGGGATACCACAGATATACGAGCTTCTAGCCGTTGGGAAACCCCCACGCTCTTGTGCTTCGTACAAGCAACGGTAAGATATAATAGACCCCCTCCCCCATCTCTAGAAACGCCGTCGCTATGCCAAAAAAAACCCAAAAAAACCCAAAAAACCCAGCCAGTCGATAACTGCACCTTTTTAAGGGGCGTGAAGCTGTTGCAGCTGGATAGTGTCTCGTCTGTCTATTCACCTGTTCGGTCGGTGAAGGGGGATTATTGGGTCCACCCGTTCGCCATCCGCTAGTGAGGGATGGAGAGACGAGAAAGCCGGTCCCTGTGACTGGGCATGCGGCCGGCTATCTTCGAGCATCTCCACGGTCTCAGATCTATCATTCCGTACGATTGCGACATCGTTCTGCATCCCCTGAGACCGCGACTCCTCCTCAGCTTTGATCCCGGATACGAGGACCGAGTTCGGATCCACGCAGTCATAGAAGAGCATGAAGACGCCGCCCTGAGAGAGGACCTGCTCCTCAGAAACCTCCCAGACGCTCTCGTCACTCAGCCTCCACCACTTCTGGTCTGGGTCCAAGTCTGTGTCGAGGGCATCATCGGCCTCGGCGTCTACCGGCATCTTGTCATCAGGGAGACTACTGCCTTTATCCTTGTTGGCCGCCGTCCCCACATCATTGCCATCCGTATCTTCGAGCTTCGGGGGTTGACAGGGATGTTTTCGGAAACAGACATAATGGCCATTTTCGTGTCGACCTTGATGCGTAATGACAGCCCGCAGCTCGTAGATCGGACCTGTTATCTTAGACTCGCCTAGATCGCCTGCGATCATCGATTGCCTCGGGTCCGAGAACCACGATTCTTCTCCCGTTTCCGGATCCGGGCGTTTCCCGTCGGTGCTTGTGCTTCCGCTGGCTTGCGTTGCTGGTGGCCCACTAGCACTACCCAGACACCATGGGCCAAGGTCGAGCGTCCTGGGGAATTGCACGGGCGCGAGGTTCTTGAACATGGCGCCTGTGCGTTCATCGAAGACCGATCTGTTCATATGGATAGCAAGGCTTTGAGGCGGACGAGCAATCGCCACCTGTTTCGTCTTGGTCGAGCTGACCCGGTGCTGCGCCGATATTTTGCACTTCTCCCTTAGAGTCTTCTCTTCGAAATCATCTTCCTCGAGGGCAAGCTCGACTGCTTCAAGTCGAGCCAGAGGTTCTTGTAAGCCGCTATCCGATGCGCCGATAGATCTGCCCCGAGAGACGATGATCCCGAGTAGCTTCTTAACCTTGAGTAGTGAGCACTTGGCGCACTCAACCCCTTCAATGGCTTCCAGATCAGTGTAAGCGTCCAGCCTCTCATAGAGGTCGTGTCTCATGCCGTCGGTTCCAAGATTTAACGTGAGGCAGTTGAAAGGAATCATGGAAAGGCCTTCGGAATGACCACATTGGGTGCACGCAACGCGTTGCGCAACCAATCCTTCTAGCGGATTCCTCAAAATCTTGCTATCAGAGCTAGCCTTTGACGGGATCGACAGAGACTGGTATCCGCTGTCGTCGCTATGCTGACTATCCTCACTGTCGTCTCTGACGCCGGTGATTTCTAGCCCGGGTGGCCTCTGCTGCTCCTTGGCGGCTTTCGTCACCTCCTTATCTATCTCATCTAGTAATTTGGAGAAGTATTCTTGCGCATCCTGCTGTTGCCATGTGTCTAGCGACTTGAGCTTCTTCGGGGTCCAAAGAGTCGTTCCGTTGTTAGCCGGATCGGTCAGCTTTGAGATCAGGTTGCGTAAGCTATTCGCAGAGCTCGAGTCGTTGTCTTGGGCGGTTTTGTGGCCCTCCGAGGCGCGTTCGAGATATGCCGGTAGGGGGGTCAGTGAAGATAACCCCTGGAGGATGCTATTCTGGAAACAGGAGTTGTCATAGTTGCCCAATCCCGGGGGCTGTTGGACATTGCGCTTGATGGATGTGCTGCCCGACAGCGCAGAAAGGCTCTTGCGGCTCGCGTGGGCGACGGAGTTGAAGATGCTGTCGGGCCTATCCATACCGAGTATCCTCCGCAGGGCGTCACTCTTGCTGTCGTATGTGCCGACACGCGGCAGAGCTGAGGGTTTTGCGATGGGGAACATGGGCGGATGCAGCCAGTCGTCGAGTGCGTACAATAGCTTCGCAGGAGTTATGGCGATGATGAAATCCCATAGGACCTCTCCGGGATGTCGGGTGTAGGACAGCGGAGAGGAATGTAGGGACCGGTAGACGAGCGTCAGAACAATGACCAGGATGGGAACGATCACACTAGGCTGTTGCAATCGATCCCAGATAGATGGGTCCTCTCTATAGAAAGTGTAGGAGAATCCAGGGCGGTCCAGCTGCCTCTGGGAACGGTATGAGTGCATTCTGAACCAGCCAGTTGGAAGTAGGCGCTAAGTACGATTCGCAATTATGTCGTCGTCGACGTATGCGTCTGTGTCGGTGTCGGTGTCGGTGTCGGTGTCGTAGCGATGAGCTGTCCGCAAGTTCGAGGTCGCGTGAACAGCGCGCCTATGAATATGGATATGTGTGGATGTTGCGCATGTAATTAATTGAACGACTATGACAAGCCATGGCAGAGAATCATTGTCGTATTCCCATCGCGTTCTCGGGTAGTGACGCTACCAACGTTAGAACGTTGATTGACTATTATGTTTTGGATATTATCGTAAGAAGGAGGTCGCTATGCGATATGGGCAAGGCGTAAGGCGGGAGGAGGCGAGGAGGCTTTTGAAAGGGATCTAGTCAAAGCTGAAGCAGTCGAAGCCAATTCGACAGAAACAAAGATTCCGATCGCAAAAAGTCCATCCAAAGCTGATGGAGGCAACTTTTAAATAAAGTTGACATGTTCTTAAGAAGCTGGCCAGAGCTATCCCGGATAGGTTATAGTTGCTACCATGGAGGTAGGCGCTTACTGTATGTACTGTACTTCAGTGAAGGTACCTGGTGAGATCTTATCATATGCTTGCAGTTCTTATCAGAACACAGCCTGCGGGGCAGAATTTCCAAAATTCGCAAACTTTAGCGACTCGATTTTCCTTCCTGCATAGGTATCTGCTTGAGTGACAATTGAAACCAACCAAGAGACATTCCGCAGCAAAAGATGGCCAAAGGTGGAATTTCCAAGAAGGTTAGAGGTATGTATCTATAGATACCTTCCATTCTCCAGGGAAAAGAGGAAAACTACTTACGCTTGTTTCAGCGCCCTCGAAACACTCCCGGTCCGCGAGGAGGGCGACTTCACCAAGCATCGACACCGACAAGAGCTTGAAAGATGTTAGGCCCCCTACCGAATCTATCAATCACCGTCCGTCGATCCTCGCGATCCATCATGGCGCAGGCGTTTCCAAGAAAGCAAAGAAGGCCAGAAATCTGAGCTTCAAGGCGCGGAGAAGGCAGGAGAAGGTTCAGGACCGGGCAGCCGCTGTAATCGAGAGAACGGAAGCGAAGGTTGCTAAGAGCAAAGGCCAAGCCCGCACAATGCAGACGAGGAAGAAGACGTGGGATGATATCAATGTGCAGATACCCCAGAGCAAGAAGAAGTCGGATAAGGACCAGGATGCGGAAGAAGAAGAGGAAGAAGACGAAGGTGGTGGTTCAGAGCTGAATGACGAGATGGGTGAAGCCGAGGGTGGCACGGAGAAGCCACAAGGGAACTCTGCAATAGAAGCCCCGACGATGGACGAGGATCATGACGGAATACTATGATTATGACATTATACTGGCGTTCCGGAAGATTGCTTTTACATAGGGAAGAAAGAGTTAAAGATTCAGATACCCCGTATCACGCCAAGCTATAGATTTGTTAGGTACTACTTCGAGCGAGAGAGAGAGAGAGAGACCTCGCGCTGAGAGCATCTAATCGCAAAGCGGAGATTCAGTACTAGAAGATAGCAGTACGCCCCCACTAAGACCAGCGCGCTTGTCGCTAAATCCAGCGCGCTTGGAGTGGGTGTACTGAGATACTGTGTAGGAGCTCAAGCTAGAGGCACCCATTAGCGTCAATCGGGCTCGTTCCACTTTTAATTCCTAGCACGTACTTATCTGCATGTGTTGCCGTCACGTCAGTCACGAAACGAGACATCCATTTATCCATCCATCTCGCCTCACTCGAGCAACGCAATATTGAACCTCGAACCCTCCCAGCCGTTCTCTCCACAATCGCAAGATGCCGCCGAAACGTATGACGGCGAACCCGCAAAAGCCGGCGCGCTACCGTGCCGGTAAACCGACAGGCGCATCCTCGTCCTCGGGATCCGACTCGGAAGCCAGCGACGCCGAAGTCCAGCAGCAGCAGCAGAAACAACCAGAGCGCAAGATCGCGCCCCCACCCAAGGTGCCGTCGGCTGGCAAGATCGTCAGCAACCTGGGCAAGGTCGACCTCAATGCCCGGCGGCGGGAGGAAGAACAGGAGGCAGAGGATCGACGGAAGGCGGCGGAGCGAGCAGCCCGCGCCGCCGTCGAGCAGGGGTTCGTGACGGAGGACGAGGAAGACGAAGAAGATGATGACGACGAAGAGGAGGAAAGTGATGAGGAGGAAGAGGAGGAGAGCAGTGAAGACGAGGCGCCCAGGCGCCCGCTCATGCTGAAGCCGAAGTTCGTGCCCAAGAGCCAGCGCGGCGCCGGAGCGAAGGACGGGATGCCAAAGGAAGACGACGAGGCGGCGAGGCGGAAAGCCGAGGAGGAGGAAGAGTCGCGCAGGAAGAAGGCTATGGATGAACTCGTCGAGGAGCAGTTACGCAAGGACGCCTTGGCCCGGGCCGCGGGGAAGAAGCACTGGGATGACCAGGTAGACGAGGACGAGGACGTCGATACCGAAGATGACAAGGTAAGCAAGCTCTTTCTTTCCGTGCCTAGCTCCTTCCCCTTTCCCGGCGTATGACGGTGAAGTCTGTTCTCGCTAGTCTTTGGCCCCCCTGGCTCCTAAACCTAAAAGCCACGGATAACCCCGAGTCCCGCCAAACCAGTTTAAGGGAGACACTTCCACTGACGCTCTTTACAGGACCCGGAAGCCGAATACGCAGCCTGGAAGCTCCGCGAGCTGCGGCGCATCAAGCGGGAGCGCGAGGCCATCGAGGCGCGCGAGGCAGAGCGCGCCGAGGTCGAGCGGCGGCGGAATCTGACGGAGGAGGAGCGGCGTGCCGAGGACGAGGAGTTCCTGGCGCGCCAGCGGGCGGAGAAGGAAGGCCGCGGCCGCATGAGCTACCTGCAGAAGTACCACCACCGGGGCGCCTTCTACCGGGGCGACGACGAGGCCGAGGCGCTGGCCTCGCGCGACGTCATGGGCGCGCGCTTCGAGGACGACGTGGCAAACCGCGAGCTCCTGCCCAAGGCCCTTCAGCTGCGCGACATGACCAAGCTCGGCCGCAAGGGCGCCACCAGGTACCGCGACCTCAAGACCGAGGACACGGGCCGCTGGGCGGACTTCCGCGATACGTACGGCTCCAGGAGGGATAAGGATAGGGATAGGGGCGGGTTCGACGCGTATAACGTCGACGAGAGGTTCAAGTCGGACCGCGACAGGGAGAGAGGGGGAGACGGCGCCTCCGGGCCCGGCGGCGCGAATGCCGTCCCGCTGGGTGAGCGGAAGGACGTCCCCGGTGGGCCCAGGGGACCCAGGGACTCGGACGGCGCGGGAGGGCGGGATCATGGGGACCGGTATCGTGACCGCGACCGCGAACGTGACAGGGATCGAAATACCTACCGGCCGAGCAGGGCCGCCGACTACGACCGTCGCAGGAGAGACGATAGCAGGTCCAGGTCGAGGTCCAGGTCGCCCAGGCGACACCACGACCACGACGACTACCACGGCAGCAGGAAGAGGGATTCCTCGCGAGAAGCTGGGCGTTACGAGAGCGATAAGAGACGCAGGATAGACGCTAGGTAGTGCTATGTGCGTGCGCTTGGTATTCGAGCGTGAATCAACCCAGACACTCGTCGTATGTGTGACTGATTACACAATTATCCGTACTCACATATGCACGTACATACGTACACGAGACCATCTGTCTCGCTTCTGTTATGCTGCATGGAATTTGACTTGATGCCCCCTGTTCCCTTTGGTGGCCCGGATGCTCCTGATGTCCTTCCCACCTTATCGGAGGTTGTCCACGAAGGTCGTAAAGACTTCTACTAGGAGGCCTGGGCCGCCGGCTCCACGACTGATCTCGACCCCCTATAGAATGCCACAGCGGCGCAAGCCCACGGATCGCCGCGGTTCGTAACAAAGCACCGCGACGTGCACAGGTTTTGTTGCATATCCATACATAAATAATTCCCTCTTGCCAGACAAGGACCTGTCATATCCTCGTGATCTCCACCCTCGCCCGCTCAAACACATTATGTCCGACCATCCCCCCGGGGCTGACCTCCTCCGCCGGTCTCGGCGGGTACAGCGTCATGCGGGCGTACGTGCCGGCGCCCCGGCGCTTGGACAGGTGTCCCGGGTTGATGACGAGGACGCTCTCCACAACCTACACGCGCGCACACAGCATTAGTTTCATCATCGAGTCAGGAAGAGAAAAAAAAACCCCCCTCTTCGGATGTGACGAATACGTCGAGCAAGAAAAGAAAGAGAGAAAGAGAAAAGGTGGGCCTGAAAATAGAGGGGGTAGTGGAAGAAGGGCGGCAGTCATGAGTAATGGACAGGAGTGAAAAAAACTCACCCTCACAAATGGCGGCAGCGCACTAGGCACGACGAGCACGTCGGGCCGCACTTTGACCATCTCACCGAGCTTGAGATAGCTCGTGTCGAGCACGGCGCCGGTGGGGACGCCGTCCTCGGTGCCAGTGCGGGGCAGACGCGCGCGGTCGGTGGGCGGGAAGACGGGGAAGTAGTGGCGCTGCTCGAGCAGGTGGCGCGCGAGGCGGGAGAACAGATTGGGGTCTGCGGGCCGGGCGCCGACGAGCTCCTCCTGGCGCAGGTCCCAGAGAGCGTCGTGAGACGAGAGCCCGACGACGGCCTCGTTGATCTTAAGTGCCATGGGGTTGCCGACGACGCGCGCCGAGCGCGGCAGGCCCAGGTCCTTGCGCGGGAAGGCGTCCTGCGGCCAGGCAACGTGGCGCGCCACGGCGTCCCGCACAGACGGCACCAGCACGATGGTGACCGCCGGGTTCGCGGCCGCCAACCGGTTCAGCGCCGGCGACACCAGGTGCTTGAAGACGGTGGCCAAGGTCGCCGTGTCAGGGTCGACGCCGGCCGCGACGGCGTCCTCGGGCAGGTCGAAGTCGCCCGCCGCCACGAGCGGGTGGTCCGCGTCGACGAAGGGACCCGTGAGCACGACGGCGTCGGCGTACGTGTCGGCCGCGAGGCTGCAGAGTGTGTGCAACGGCTCGAAGTCGAGGTTGTCGTCGGCCGTGTAGGGCCCCGAGCCGAAGATGACGTTGAGCGGTGGCGGGTCGTCATCGCCGTCGTCCGTGTCCATGGCGTCGGGCCCTGATCCTGTCCCGGCCCCGCGCAGCCGCTGCCGGTGCGCATCGATGGCGGACGGCGCCGACGCGGCGTTGGGCAGCAGGGGGATCTCCAGCGCCTCGTGCACCGCGAACTCCGTCCCCGACGTGTTAATCCCCCGGAACGCGACGATCTGCCCGGGAAACACCTGGAACCGCCCGTTCAGCTGCTGCATGTTCAGGGGGACACGGCGCCCGCCACCCGTGCGCCGCGACGTCTCGAGCACGAGCGACGCCGCGTTGAGCTTGCCCTCCGAGGAATCCGAGGCGATACGCCCGACTGCGACTACTTCGGTCGTGCTCTGGCTCGCTGCGCTGCCGAACACGTCGTCGTCCAGCTTGTGGCGGACCTTGACTAGCTCCTTGAACTCGTCTATCCGGTCGTCCAGGATCTCAGATGCTTCTGACAGTTTCATGGCCAGCGTCTTATAGTTTAACTTGGTCTGGTCTGAGACTGCCGTTAATTTGATCCGCGATTCGGGATATGGAGCAATTGGAGGCTCGGCGGGCTTGAGACCCTCGTTGAGCACCTCTATAGACTCTCCTGCATTTGCTCGATTATTGAATGATGTTGCTCTGCGTATCACGTTTAGTGCATTCCGTCTCCTTCGTTCATGTCAGAGTTGGGGAAGCTTACGGGATTGCATTCATAGAGTCTAGTTGGTTCTCTATGCTCAAGGACGACTTGTGGTCTGGTGAGCTGCCGGGCAAATTGCTCTTTGCACGCGTCACTGAAGGGGGCTCGAGCTGGTGCCTCTTCTTCGCAGCGCTCTTGAGTTTTCCAGCTCCTGGTGTACTTGGTACCAATCCATCCAGCCTGCACATGATAAGCTTCTGATCCTTATTACAAAAAGCATCGAGAATACTTACATGCCGAAGACATCGCCACTATTTTTCACACCCGTGCGAGGCGTTGCCCCTGAGCGCTTCTCTGTCTTGATGTGCACCTGATGCGATCGGTTACTCCGCTCCAGAGCATCCTGGATGTCCTGTTTCAATGCCCTCAGAGATTCCACCGAAACGTTCATCTCGTCCATATCCATCTTGATACAGTAGGATTCCCATTTGTAGAACAAGTCTTGGGCAGATAGCGAATGCATCCGCATGATGGACTGAAGTTCGGCGACGACATCGGGCTCCAACTCCTTGTTCCCCGAAGCGAACTTTTCGTTCAATTCCTGCAGGCCTGCTTCGGCCATTTTTCCTTCTCCTTCGTGGATTGAAATATTGTAGGAGCTCAGCCAACAGTTGTTGTTTCTGCTAACAATCCTTGCTACGCATTCGGTTTGCTGCTGCCCCTCTTGATAGTCGCCAATACTTCAAGTATCAAAAGTGTGAGACGCGACTTGACGCGTCGTTGTGCCAGGGGTCGTGTTAAGTGGAAAAGTCAATCAATGAGCGAATGGCAGGGGTTTTGGCTGATAAGATTAGCGCAGGGACGACGTTAGCGGCTTTTATTACTTAGTGTGGTTTACTGTAAGTCAGCCCAAAGCCTTGTGCCAGACCGCCGGGAGGTACATAATACGTATATCCAGTTATCCTCACGTCTCTCTCGACAGCATCATTGAACCCGACATCCTATTTCTTGCTTTTGCTCGCTTCCTAGTAAAGTTCGCCCGTTTCCTCCTTTATTTAGTTTCATTTTAATTAGATCTACTGTACCTAATTTGGGTCCAAAATCAGCTTTCAGCGATAGCTACCCCTGAGACAGCGGTACCTGCAACCGTTGAGCCTTCGGTCATCGGAGAGAAGAGGGCAGGCAGTTCAATGTTGACGCCAGTCGCCGCTCCCACGCCCGATAGTGTTCCAGATGAAAAGCCAGCTTTAACGTCAGAGCAACAGACCAAGTATGACTGGCTTTTGGAGAGAGCAAAGAGTTGGACGGAGGTTCCTTCGACCAAGGGCAAAGGTGGCCCTCTCACTGACAATGAGAAGCAATGGTTGACGAGGGAGTGCCTCATCAGATATCTGAAGGCAACGAAGTGGCACGAAAAAGACTCTGAGAAGCGTCTGCTGGGGACCCTGACTTGGCGAAGGGAGTACGGCGTCGAGGAACTCACGGCAGATCATATATCCCCCGAAAACGAGACGGGAAAGCAGGTCCTTCTGGGCTATGATAAGCAGACAAGGCCGGTTCATTACTTAATCCCCGGGCGCCAGAATACCGACGTCTCGCCGAGACAAGTTCAGCATCTGGTCTTTATGGTAGAGCGGGTCATCGAACTCATGCCCGCAAGGCAGGATACGCTTTGCCTTCTCGTCAACATGGCAAAGAGTAAGAACCGCAGCAATACCGCCCCTAATATCAGTCAAGCTAGGGAGGTCCTCCACATTCTCCAGACTCATTACCCTGAGCGATTGGGTCGGGCATTGGTCATCAATGGTAAATGTTGAGCAGGATAAGCGCAATGAAAATTTACTAATGGACGTTCTAGTGCCATGGGTTGTCAATGGGTTCTTCAAGCTCCTCCACCCCTTCGTTGACCCGATGACGAGGGAGAAGCTGAAGTTCAATGAGGACCTAACGAAGTACATCCCGAAGGAGCAGTTGATGAAGGGTTACGAGGGCGGTGAACTAGACTTTGAGTACGACCATTCAGCCTATTGGCCAGCCCTGAATGAGTTGTGCAGCCAAAGGCGCGCTGAGCAGAAGGCACGATGGGAAGCCGGCGGCAAGCATATCGGCGAGTTGGAGGACTATCTAAAGGGCTACGCTGCTCAAGGGGTGGCAGCGGCCGCACCGACAGCTGCTGAAACACAAACATCCGCAGACGCTGCAGCTTAAGAGACAGCAATCGGGCACCCCTAGAATGACTCCCTTCGGGAACGCTACGAATACCCTGGACGTTGGCTAAGGGGGTTAATAGACGGCCTGTACAAAAAGCGCTCAACTTTGAGTGGAAGTTCCCCGAGAACGCAAATAACGCAGATAGGATAATGTTTGCCGTTTTATTAGAATTGATTACTGTTTATACTGCGATACAGTGAAAGAAGTCAATGTCTATGTCACTTGTTGAGTCCACTGGCCCTCAGAGAAAGTAATGTTCCTTCCTGTACTGGTACTTATATGGACCGTGCGCGATTCAAACCCACCAGCAGCTTCAGGGCACCACGGAAACGGACCCTCACAAGCAACACTGAAACCATCAACGATACAATCTGCGGAATCAACAGAAAGTCTCAATCCTCCCCCCCAGGCCGAGCCTCCTACCTATGTAGGCATACCATAGACTATTCCTCGATAATATGTCAAACATACAGCCCAATAAGGGCCGCAGCAAAGAACAGCCCGGCCTACGCTATCCTTCCAATGGCAAGACCATATATCACAGACCGTTAAATCGGACCAAGACTGCCGAGCTCAGCGGCGCAAGTTTCGCATTCCTGTTCTCCGAGATGGTGAACTACTCGCGGAAGGGAATACAGAGCATACAAGACCTAGAGAAGGGGTGAGTCCTCTCTCGTTAATTCCGTACGCACCCGTCGTCACAAGCTTTCCGGCCAGCCTACTCGCCTCTCACCTGCCTCCCATCCTCTGTTTCATCTCACGCCACCTCTATGCGCAGCGCAACACCCGACGGGGAAGGACTAACAAGCGCGACACAAACGCACAGACTCAACACACAAGGCCACCCGATCGGCGTCAAGCTCCTGGACCTGCTGCTGTACCGGGAGCCGGCGCGGACGCAGACGCGGCCGCTGACCATCATCGCGCTGCTGCACTTCATCAAGATCGGGGTGTGGACGCACCTGTTCGGGCGGGCGGCCGACGGGCTCGAGAAGAGCAGCGACCCGGCCAAACCCGACGAGTACATGATCATCGACAACGAGCCGCTCGTCAACCGCTACATCAGCGTGCCCCGGGAGATGAGCCAGCTCAACTGCGCCGCCTTCGTCGCCGGCATCGTCGAGGGCGTCTGCGACGGCTCCGCCTTCCCCGCCCGCGTCACCGCCCACACCGTCGGCCGCCAGGACGAGGGCGAGATGTGGCCCGGCCGCACCGTCTTCCTCGTCAAGTTCGCGCCAGAGGTTATGGAGCGCGAGGGCTTCCTTGGGAAGGGTTGATTGATCGCGTTTCCCCGGTCGGGAAGATAGTATAAGCAGGCGGGAAAAGATCAGCTTGAGATATGGGTTGTAGCATTTCATGGCGTTGGGCTGCGAAGGGAGGGATGAATGGGACAGGCGAACGGAGTACTGGTGAAAGTAAGGGGCACGTTATCAGCGTGTTGCAAGCATGGCATACAAAAAGTATAACCGATTTCGATTGATCGTCATGATGACCTGTGAACCCGTACCCAAACGCCGTGCTCATGCATACAACGCCAAATTCCAACAGTGGATATCATATAATTGCCTTCCCTCAATCCCGATCACCATCGCCTAGCAAATCCCCCGTCCCACCCGAATCATTCCTCACCGCGGCAGCCCCTGATACCCACCCGCCATCTTCCTCGCCGCCACGCCCACGCCAGCACTGCTACCGGCACCCGCGGCCGCGGAGACCCTGGCGGCGCTGGGCCCCTTGCGCATGAGGTCGGCGAGCCCGAGGTCCCTCCAGGCGGGCTCGCGGGCGCGCTGCGTAGCCTTCTGGATGCCGAAGGCGGCGTGCTGGTCGGGGACCACGTCGTCCTCGTCCTCCGGGTTGATGGGCTGGTGGTGCGGCGGCACATAGATGTCGTCGTCCGGCAGCCGGTCCTTGCAGAAGTCCTCGAACAGGTCCGCATGCCGCGACCGCTGCATGTGCACGTACGTGTAGCTGCTGTCCTTGCTCTGCGATTCGACGACGCGGGTCAGCAAACGTCTAAGTTCTAAGGATGTTGGTGGCGGGAAAGGAAGGCAAGGAACGGGGAGGGATGGACGCACCATGGTTTGAGTTTTGGGGGTGTTTTCGGTCCGTCCGGGTACGGTAGGCGGTTTGGGACTTGGGGGGGAAAGACTGCGGTAGATGCGCCGAGTTCGTAGGTGTGTTTTGCGATATGTTGTTTAGGAGGTGTTGTCAAGCAATAGTTGCTGGTAAAAAGGTAATCGATAGCCCCTAGGAAGCCGCCATGACGGCAGTGGGGCTGCTAAGTACACTACCTGTACTGTACCTCAAGCTACGTGTGAACCTTCTTAATAACCTTGTCTTCCACTCTGTAAACTTCTTGACAACGCAGACGCATGTTTTCGGCCAGGAGGAACCCGAACGCCGGTAGGCATCAATAGTTGAAGCAGAACTCTTATGCCTACCTAAATGTCTCCCGCGCATAACCCTCGCTAACGGTTGCAATTATGCCGTTATTCACTATTGACCTTGGTACATTTCGGACACTTGCAGCAGATTCAGCGGACGCTGCATCAGTCCATCCAGTTGTTTTTTAAAGGGGGAAAATAGAGCTTACCAAACTAGCTAACGACACATCTCTATCCCCGAAGCCCTTCTCCATGGACGCCCTTGCTAGTCAACGGGTTGAGCCTCGTCTCTGGAATCAAGACCTAGTACCCTCTCTATTCCATCCGCAATTCCTCATACTTCTCCAACACCTCCTTCTCTCGGCGGGAGACACTCGGGGAGGATCATGTCTAACTTTAGTTTCACTGGCGTCAAATCCCATTCGGGTCGCGCTTCAGCCATCTTATATTCGAGATACCGCGGTGTCTCTTACTTGATGAAAGCATGGGTTTGCCGTATGCCGGGACACGATATGAAGCCCTTACTTACATAGTTGCGGTTAGGTTGTGGTCAGGTGAACAATAGTCGCTCCACCTCGGAGAAGCATTTTACCTTTTCTATTGATATAGCTTATATGTTGTGCTTCGTACGAAGCCATGATAAATGTTAAGTTTTATTGTTCGAGTCAAAGGGGTTTATAGATTTAGTGACATAAAATCGGTGTACTTGGCGAAAACGCCAATATAATTCGGCGAGTCTCCGAGGGCCTGCTTGGAAACTTATCATATATCCTTGTCTCAATTATTCAAATAATAGCTATAAGAAAGTAACAGATAACTTTATAACATAACGGTCTCGCTTTCTTCACAAATAGTGGCCCAAGTCTGATACAGACTCCTTTCGAAATGAGTAATCCCCTCTATAAAGACTAGGATGGCCTTGAAGACTCTGTAGTACCTTCACATTACCTTCGGCGCACCACAATGCCGTTACGCCCGATATTGGTGTCGGATGGTTCGGTGCTTGTAGAAACAGGAAGACAAAGGATATGTTGTGTTGAGGTTTGCTTGGTTTCGTGACTCCAACCGAATCTAGTACAGCATGCTCGACTCTGAACCGGCAACGATAATCCCCTGAGTTTGTGGCTCGCTGGAAGGATGCGAACCGTTTTGACGACGGGATGAGCGGGAACGGAGCTACTTTCATCGAGGCTTCTGTTGGGCTTTTGCTGTGTAGATCATCATATGTATCCGATTCGCCTGGCATTCTCAGAGAGATATCGAACCACGCTGGATAGCAGTAGCTAGCACATCTGCCATGGAAATGCAAGTGGTATGTATGCTTTTTTGACCAGCCGTCCCTTTATTCCCGAAAAACTTCCCGAGTACCACATTCCTTCCTCTAGAGTGTTACGCGCACTAACGGCCAGAAGCAGATGACCATGCAGAAAGAGAACCGCACCATTTCAGATCCTATTCTTATCCGGGTCACCTATCACATGTCCTCTCCAGGACGTGCTTCTCCCCCCGTGACTGGCTGACCATTCCTCAGTCATCGCCGAAGTACTCCGCGATCGACAGCCGATACGTGCCGATCTGGCTGTTGATGTTGTGGCTGTCGCCCATGAGGCCGTTGGCGCCGGCGCCGATGCAGTCCTCGAGCAGCGGGGAGGTCAGGTAGTCGGCGACCCAGGAGGCGGTGCGGTTGAGGGGGTAGCGGACGTAGCGGACGGCGCAGAAGCGCACGCCGCAGCTGCCCTCGCTCCACACGAGGCAGAGGCCCGAGCGCAGCGAGAAGACCTCCTCGCCGTGGGCCCGGATCGTGTCGATGACCCTCTCGCAATCGGACACGGTGGCGTTGGAGGACTGAAAGGGGGGAGCAAAGCGGGTCAGCGAAATTCTCCCGAGGGGCGAGAGGGAGGGACATGTGAACTATGCGGTAACAGGGAAGATCCGTACACCGTAGCAAGTATAGGCGTCTCGCTTCTGCAGAGCATGCACGGATTCCGAACTAGCGAGCCCTCTGTCTTCCGCTTCAAGGTACTGCGGTGGATGCGCGGCAGCCATGCCGAAAGCGCTGAAGGCGGCGATGATGGTGGTAAACTTCATCGCGGATGATAATACGAATATGGAGTACAAGGTCAGACCGATGTCTCAAAACCGTTATACCCCGAAGCACGCAGCGTTGTGAGACTCACAGAGGAGGGGGGGAATGGTTGAGTCCGGACGGTGGAAAAGGTTCAGGAAATAAGGGAAGAGGAAAGGGTAAGTGGCCATGGTAGTCCTCACTGGGAGTAGTGGTAGAAATAGACGGTTCACCTAGCTATACGGCCGGATCAAATTTCACGAGGTCTCTGTTTGCAAGTGAGGCAATGATTAGTCTGAAACTACCCTATTTAGAACATCTCACCCCATACATACGTAAGGGCTACCTGCATGGGACTGAACGGCAGATTACATATGCTGCCAGTCTCGCCGCACCTCATGGGTTTCCTGCCAACCTGTGTCGATACGGCCCAGGGCGAAGTATTGTGTCCTTTCGCGTCAACTGGAAGGAATAAGATCGTAGCAATCGCAGGAAAGCAAGGTTTGTTGCCAGTGTGCAGCGGAAGTGGCTAAGCGAGTTCGTCTAAGTCTGGCAAACAGAGCAAGACGACCAGATTCACACCCCTATGACAGACTGGCCTCTACGTTCACGCATGTATTATGCAGTCTCGCCAGGCCGCTCACCGCGAGTGAGAAGGACCCGTACTTGCAGGTCCTCTGCCACCAGATGCAAGTATGTCTCGCAATGGAGAAACACTGGACGGGGGAACCGGGGGCCAGATATCGATTGTGTGCGTGCACACAGACCATCACCAGCTTTGCGTAATCGCGGCTCCGGAACTCGTTTAACTTTTATCGAGTACCTCTGCTCATCTATCCATCCATCCGCCAGGTCGTGCCGGATATGTCGAGCTGTAGGACAAATCTAACCCTGTGCGGTGTAAAGACATGAGATGTCACAAGCGAAATTCCCGAAGATCCAGCGAAAGTGTCAGCTCACGCGGAAATTCATGCGGACGTGATCGGGATGGCACCATGCTGTGGTGGTCAAGTCATGTCATCTAGCAATTGCTATGACCATCGTTTAGCAGCTGTGGATGAATGCAGATTGCAATGGGATGTCAGGTAACACGGTGAAACGTGTTCGAGATCAGCAGAATTGAGTGACACGGAGGTTTGTCAAATACGAGACATTACCTAAGGTAGTGTAGGTGTAGGTTGCATTTCTCGATTGACGTCGTATGACGGTGCCTTGGTGATCCCCATCAGCCACATCTTTATGGTCCGACGCCTCAAGCAACTTACTTAGCTGAGAGAACGAGCCACAAAACTATATCGACTCTGGAGCCGGCAGCTTAGCGCTAACGTTTAGTATTTGGAGGTTCTTCGGTGGAGCTGTTATGTGACCTGTTGGCATACCATAGGGGATTGATCGACTGGGGTGCATCATTCGGTCGACCGGCTAGCAAGCCAGGTTTTTTCCCTTTCTTTGGAAAAGGGGGAGGGGGGAGCAGAAGAGCCCCCCTTCGTCAAAACCCCAGAATTCATCTTGAACCTCGTACTGGCAAGCGGAGAACCGTGATAATTTGCGGTACGTCATTCCGTTGAATATCACGATCGTTTACCTCGGTCTTCACCAATAACCGTAGCCGGCAAATCAAATCGCTCGAAGTATAATGCGCGGTTCCGCTCACGAAGGCTTGTGAGGCTGAATGAAGGAAGAAGGGAACCGTTGCAGCAGCAGTAGTACGTAGAAGCTGGTGCGGGAGTTCCTCGAGTTCCCTATCTGGTGGCTGCATCGAACAGGATTTGCCTCCCAGATGTTTTGCATCTTACACTGCATCACTAGCTCCGGCCGAGCCCCGGTTCTGGATGAGGTCCCGCCATGGTTTGGAGCTCGAATGCAACATGCCCAATTGCGGCGAGAAGAGATCCGGCAGGTCGGCGCCAACTTTTGGACCGTGTGCCAATGGAAGAAGGCGCAGCATTGCATAGTTAGTGCCCGTGACATTGATGCGAGAAGTACTGGGTAACGAATATTGAGAGTGGCGGCCGATATCCAACCAATCTCTTCCCCAAACATTGGTGAATATAAGAGCCGGTCTATCTTAATTGATGCTACGCTACTCTGGTATTTGGCGAGATACCCATATCAACGCAGCTCGAGACGGGTTGCGTTTGCAGGTTTATTACATAGTAGGTAATGGCTGTTCTATTGTGATGCCCCCCAAAAGCCCCACCATGCGGAATATACCGTTGTCTGAACACCTGGGCCGTCTGGAAAGAGTCGAAAGGTGGCCCAGCCCATGCAAATATCGGCTCAGTGCTTGGCGGGTTCTTGACTCGTGGTGTAACATTGCCTGTTTGCCACTTCTACGACGGCGACCGATGATGATCGCCCATACATCACGCATTCAATTGCATTTGAACACCGTAAAAGCGACGAGCAGAATTCATGCCTTTCGTAAAAATGTCAAAAGTGTAGAACGAATCGAGGCGAATAGTACATACACGCACGGCACGTAAGGTAATAAATAAGGAGATTGTTATCAAGCTTGATAGACAAAAATTGCCTCGCAGCTACCCAATCGGTTGGAACTTCACCACGTTGGGTTACCCTGCAGCTAGACGCGCATCTGGTTATGATCTTAGGGGTCTCTGCATGAGGTGAAGCCATCGTGCAGGTAGTAGGTTGCACCAATTGAAAAATACATCGCTGCCAGCAACCCCTTGTCTCCCGTATAGAGGGGAACCATATTGGCTCGGTGGAGACGGCAGACCGGCAAAATAAGATGGAGACACGGGAAATGGTTAGGTCTCCGCGATAGGAAGCATACGTAGTGGCATACGCACTGAAGAAGATGGCGCCGCTCTTGTCAATACTGAGCACTTGTCGTCAGCAAAGGATGCTGCTGACAGGGTCCAAGGCTCCAATTATGTCCGTATCCCAGCGTGTGTGTGTGTGTGTGTGTGTGTGTGTATACCTGGGCAAACATGTAATATCAGGGCTTATGGTTCAGGTCAATGCTAGAGACTTTCTTGTATGCAGAGATAGCTCAGTATCTATACCCTAATCGAGTTAGCACTGGTAGGCGTTCTTCTCGGCGCTTTACCCTAGTGGTGATTAGGTAACTTTTCACATGCTCTAGCCGCCGCTAAATGGAAGCTGGCGCAAGTTTTGGCGTGGCGGTTTATTAGAACTCCCGGGCCTCCTGCTTGGGGAGCTCAGTAGACGGGCCTACCTAGTAGACAGGCTAATGTAGGAACCCCACCTAATGTAGTAAGTTCAAAGTTGGTGCAAGATAGGGACGCTAGTAGATGCGGACAAAGCGCGATACATTCCCCTGACCCGCACACGTGTTTAGCACCGCTCAAACTCTCTAAGCTCTCTGGGCTCCATGAGCGATCCGCATCATTTATTTGAACTCGAGTACATCGAGCGCCTGTTCAAAGACAAAGTAGCTATTCTAGTTGCTCAATTGAGGGTTCTTCCACCTCTCCTGAATAGCCCTCACCCCTTAGGAATATTGAATATCAAGCGGACTCAATTGCCCACGGGGAAACTCGTTTTATATGAATTAGACCCTGGACACCTCCAAACAAGCGAGGTTCTTAGGGGCCAATCATAGGATACAATTAAGCGGGGAACTCGTCAGACTAGTATGTATGTATATCGTATCAACAGATCAACAACGCAGTTCGCATTATCGTGACGTCTGGAGCGGCTCGGATCACGTCCAGGTTGGGAAACACGACATACAAGGAACGAATGACAGACCGGATGATCCGAAAGTCAGAACAGCCCAGAGCGAAGAAAAAGCTAGCAAGCGGCCCCGGGCGCATTTAGATGGGGGGGGCTATCGTTGTTTTTGTACATGGGTACGAATACTCAATGCGTATCGGATGCCCACATCCTTCGTGCAAATTCATCAACACATACGTACATCTACTCGTACTTCGCATTCATACTTATTGCTACGGTTTCTCCTTAAATTCATGAATCCACTCGTCCCCCCATGTTTGTGGACCAGCTTGAATTGGTTGTACGCTAATCGAATCGCCTGCCCACTCTCTACAATATACTACGGTATCACTATTCCCCATTCATTTCATCGTCTATTCCCTACAAGCTATAGCCTGTAGGTACCTACCTACCTGCTCTAATACACAAAATCCCCAGCTACAACTACTACTATACTACGTTGTATGTCCTAGGGTCCCTCTTGTGTCTTGGACCTGACCTTGATTCACGGCCATCCATTCACTCCTTCTGCTCAGGTTTGGTCAATCGATTGCATTCATTGGTGTTCGTTGGAGTCAACAATTGCATTTTGAGCCCAGGAATCGCCCCTTAACAGTAATCTCCTCGTGACCGCCAGATGTATTGAAGAGAAGAAGGTTTATTCCCGCCTTAACCCACACTTTTGTTGGATGTGTTCGACCATCGTCATCTCCGACAACCGCCTGGACAAAGCTTAGAGCAGGGACCATTCATTGGTACTGTTCATCTCTGTGTAAGCTGCTGGCCTAATCGGCCATTCGAGCAGCTTGACTCCTTCCAGGTTTCCGCTGGGTAAGTTGAAGTTACAGGTACCCCATACCATACCTGCTCTTCCGTTTAGGTTTTCTTTTCGTTGCCGCGACAAAGTTTCCGATGCTAACTTTCTTCTAGACCTGCGAGCTTCCTTGGGTTGTCATCACCTCCATTGGGGTCGACGCCACAAGAAGACGCGTTATATCTTACTGCCCGCCCTTTGTTCTACGTATCCGCGCCGTCAAAATATCGCGATGGCTTCAGATCCTCACGAGGACAAGGCATTGAAGCCTACTCAGCCCAGCTTCGCGCCTGCTACTGAGTCTTTCCCCTCTATCACGCCTTCCACCACGTCGACGACCGACGAGAAAAACAATCCCGTCAGCATAGAACTTCAGAGCGTCTCAAGCGTGTCTCCTCCCGCGACTGCACACCATGGCGCCCCTTATGATACTGATATCGAGGCTATGACGACGCAGCAGTCGTCGGACCGGCTAAATCGGCGGTCGACAGCGAACGTCCACGACCCCAACTGCACCGTATGGCCTGGGCAGGACCATTGGAAGCGGAAGGCCCGTGCCGCAAAGATCAACAACAGGTCCTGCCAGCCTTTTGCCCGCCTTAATAGACGAACGAGAATCGCTATCAAGATCAGCATCATCTTATTAGTTGTCGCCATTGCTGTCGGCGTCGGTTTTGGCGTTAGCAAGCCCCTAGGTGCGAGCATCTGGCAACCACAGGGTTCAAACCGCTGAACACTCTCCTTCGGTGTTGGGTCGACGGGGGAAAACCACAACAACCACTTCGCCCCTAAGACCATACATACGTATCCTATTACATGATGCGCCATGGATTACCCGCCGCACCGACTTTGTATTTCCTCCACTGTCGACGCTTCCAAAGACGCCATCGATACCCTCGACTGTTCCATAAGAGTTCGGACGTACTGTATATACTCGTTTCTTGTTCACGACCAGCTCATGGCAAAACCGGCGCTTTATTCTTTTACTAGACGACGAATTGGGAAGGAGTTCTAGGAGTACGTACATGCTAATGCGCTTGATTTGTTTCGGAAAACCTTTCATGTAAAAACCAGGCAAGCTCTTGCCCAATTACTACCCAGCGTTGGAATCATAATGGTTGCGCCAGAGGAATTGCCAGGCATGGACGTCTCAGCTGATTGCTGGTGATGTTCATGATGTCTCGAGAGAAAACAGGATCAATAAAGAGTACAGCCGCTCTTGTCAGAGACAGAGCCGCACAATACGGCACCAGTCGATATATCTTGTCTGCATCCTTAACTCTGCCATGTTAGTAGTTATGTATGCTTTTCCCCGCTCTGGGGCAGGGATCGGCTATCTTGCAATCTTGACTACTCCATGAAACTAACTTTAGATCTGCTTTAGACCGTTCCACTTCTCTGAGGGCCGGGCGAGATGCCCAACATACGAGAAGGCAGAGCTGTCCGTCAGTCCTTGTTGAAGGGGAAAGTGACAAACGGCGATGGCGCTTGCCATCAGAGACCATGTGCTTTTCCTCCTTGGTTATCCTCTTGTCAGATATGTATTCTCACAGCGTGAAAATGTCGGCGACTCGGGTGGAAGGGCTTACGGTCATTACCGAGTATGAGGGATTATATAATAAGGGGGGGCTGGTCTTGGTTATAGTAACTTAGTCATCAGCCGGTGGCTTGTTCCAACATGCACAATATGTACGTATCCGTCGAGGCTGAGTGTACTTCAATGACGGTAGGCCCTCGCTCCATGCTTTGGTTGTTATCCAACCTTCTCTTCGCATACATTATTCTCAAGTTTTCTTCTTGTTCATTATGTTACCATTTCCTACGGCACAGCTCTCCCGGAAACGGATCGATGAATCGGACCACTGGAAGGGACATAGAACGGACGATAAGACGCGACATAAGAATGGAAATTCGGGGTATTACTCGATTGTTTTTCATTGCCTAGGTAACTCTTAGCTGCGAGTATTTTCAGGTAAATTCCCTATTACACCCCTACGATAATTAGGTAGATGCGTCGGTAGACAGATTACTGGGTGGGTGTACCGTCTAGCTAAGTTTAGAACGGCACGTTCTGGAAGTTCCGTCGTCCCTGCCCCGCCGCCGCCCCCTCAGACCCGTATCCGTTTCCGCTTCTTCCGCCGTTCCCGTAAGCCCCGTTGTCGTCGTACGGGTCCGCCGGCCTGCTCCTCATCTCCTCCTCCGGACGGCTGGGGTGCGCGCTCGGCATGGCCATCGGCACCGGTATCGACCGACTCGCATCCGGGACCGGGCCGCCACCGCCACCACCGCCGCCGCCGCCGCCGCTACTGGCGAACGTGGCAGGGACAACCGCCGTTCGCGCTTGTGCTTGTGGTGCTTGTGGTGCCTGTGGTGCCGGTTTTGGTGCCGCGGGCGCGCGCTCGCGGCCACGACCGCGGCGATCTTCGGACGCCTCCCGCCAGGGGAACCAGTGGTTGCGCTGGTAGACGGCGCGCACGGCGGCGGCGTTCTCGACGTCCTCGGCGGCCCCACCGCCGGACTTCGCCTTAGGCGACTGCCGCCGCCGATCCGACCAGTTCGAGTACAGCATCGACGCTACGGAGACGACGGGGATTAGGAGCACGAGGATGTACAGGGCGGTCCAGTTGCTGCCGTCATCGTAGAGGCTTCTTTCTTCTCCTTCCACTGCGATTGCCGCTTCCGCTCCCATTTTCTTTTTCGTTTTTTTCTTTTCCTCTGCTACTTTGTGAGTGTGGGTTGCTGGTATTATCAAAATCAAATTTTTTGGGGGGGTGGTGGTGGTGGTGACTGCTGTCGAAAGAAGCGAGGTGCAAGTCGCTCGTCGTAGGTGTTTTTGTGGAAAGTGATAGTAACAAGTAGGCGAGCGAAGGTGGACCAGTCAATGGTTACGTTCAAAATTATGTAGATCTGAAACCAGAGGAATATTAAAGATGTTCAGGAAAAAGAATATCAAGGTCTTTCTTTTCGGCTGCTGTCGCTAAGGTTCCGGCCCTGGCGAGGTCAACAGGAGGTGGTGAAAGAGAAGGTGAAGAAGATGTGAATCGAATAGGGAGAAAAGAACAGGAGAGGCGCGGGGCCTTCGATGGTCCTCGCGCGGGCTGCGCGTCGGGCGGACTATATAAGAAGCCGGTCCGAGAAGAAAGGGAGTGTTCCAGGTCGCGGGTTGTCATTCGTTTTTTTGGTCTTGTCGCGAGGTTCTTGGCCGTTCTTTCATTCGAGGCTGAGAGAAGTGCTTCCTTTGTGTGGGTGTGTAGACAGATAATGCTGTTGTTTGCTGAGAAGGTGAGGAACAAGGAAGGGCACGCAGACCGTGTATGCGCTAGGGATAAGGAACGCCCTGGCGCTTTGGCGCCTTGTGTACGCTGTGTGGTTAGTGTAGTATCAAATATATTGTTAAGTTGGCTTTTTTAGTCGGGACAATGACGACAAAGGAAATGTCTTTCTGGAACGTATCCCATTTGGCTGGATTAGTGTTGACTCGCATGTGTGCCTCATATTCAGTATGCTCGAATTCTCAAATTTACACGGTTTTGCATGATGAAGATCGCAATTCCCGTGAAATGACTCGTACCACCAAGTGTGACGACCGAGCACCCGGCCCGACCCTTTCCAGGCATGATCCAACTATCTCGTGAAGCCCTACTACCGCTCTTATCCCTCCAAATTCTCTCTTTTTTCCGTCTTATGTTTTCAAAAACCCAGAAAATGATGGCAATGGACCCTTCCTTCCATTGTCTTCCCAAGCGCGCGGGTTGCATCCGAGCCTTAATACCCCAAAACGGAGCCGCCCCACTAAAAGTTCAAGCTCTCCCTCGCCCACCCGTCGATCAGCCGCTGTGTTCGACGTGTTTGTCTGCGGACCGCTCCTTCCTGCATCGCTTGTTCCCGAGACAGCCCAGGATAACGACGAGGATGACGGAGCCTGCAATACCCGCGAACAGGACACCCGTGCTGATGCCCTGGATGTTGGTATCCGACCCCTCGCCGGATTCCGCTCTAATGTCCATCGTGTTGCGGTAAGTTGTAGCCGAGGGAACCTGCCCAGCTTTTGTTCAAGTTGGATAGGAGTGGTGTCGGAGGTATATGTGCGTGTGCCCGTCTGCCTCGGCGGTGGTCTGTGGCTGGTGGATAGAGCGAAGTTTGGGTTGGGACTGGAGGACTTATGACTGGTAACTTATCTCTCCCGGGGTTGGACGGGGAAGATTGCGTATCCATTATCAGTATACCGAAGATTTCAGTTCACTTGGGTTTTGTTTGGGCTTTGTCTCGGTTGTGGTGGTGAATATATGACTGCTTCCGGAGTGCTTCTTTGTTGCCTGGAACCCTGCGAAAGGTAGGCGGTGCAAAATCTCCAAGATGCAAACGCTGTGGTATATGACGATAGAAGTATCTTAAATAGGGGGAGTTTCTTCCGTCGACCCCTTTTTGAACACTGATCCTATCTCTGATGTCAATAGGCTGAATGAAGTCTAAGGCTGTTGTTATGCTGCCAAACTCTATAGGCATGGACAATGAGTAGTAGGTCTTTGTAGTGCAGTACGGGGAGTTCTAGCCTACTATAGAAAGACCTAGGTAGTCCTGGGGAGTCGGTTCTGACTACTAAACTCGAAGTGAGTCGTTAGCAAAATGTACAACTTATATACACACATGGATGTATTGTGTTGTTTAAATGAGATGAGACGATGTCGCACTACCTTGTGGTTATAATTAAAATGTTCTGATATTACATGACATTTCTTTTATAACGGTACCCTTCTTTCCTCTACTCCTTCCATTACCTCTTGGCTATAACCGTTACAAGAGATCGTTCCGGCAGTGGTACAGATGGCCATACAATAGGCATCATGGAACCAACAGTGCCGGAGTTCTATCTGAGGGTATTTTGAAGTTGCGTCACCGAGCATTTCCTTGCTCGCGAGGGCGGAGAGAGCGGACGGCTCGTCGGTAAAGTTGTCGGGTTACGACAGGAGGTTGCTGCCATGTGTGGTACTCTGGATTTCTTCCACCATCGACAAATACTGTGGCGAGGTTCTTCGCTAACTCACCGGACGGTAATGCGAGGCAGTTCTCAAGTACCATTAATGACCAGGAAGAAGCACAACCTGCCATGACATTTCAAATACGTGGAAACAGTCCGACCTTTATATGGTGTCATCATTCATCGCTACAGGCCGGCATGAGCGGTGTATATTATAAAACTGAGAGTACATCTCCGATGCAGACACTTGCTAATTATCACCCTCACAAAGGGTACGCCTCTCAATTATTGCATCATATTGTACAATTATATGGCAAGAGCAGCGATATTCTTCTTGCAAGCCCCCCAGGGGTGGGGTGCCTCTACATCCAGTTACCGCCGTCGGCGTAACTCCCAAAGGGCTGCGTGAAGCCCGCGAATGGCACCTGCGACTGGGTGTCACCCACGAAGGTGCTCGGCAACGCATCCCAATCGATCGCTCCGACATCGATGAATCCTAGCATCTGGTCCCACGGCTCCATACAAGTTACCTGCGTGCCTGCTGAACCTTTGCTTGAATCTAGGCGTAAGTCGTTTAGAACGGGTGTATCGCCGGATGGCGTGTGGTGTTTGGACTCGTATGCTGCTATTTGACCGTCTAATCTGACGATGTAGGCCGGCGGCTGCGGAGGCGATCGGTCCCTCTCCCGCAGCA
This sequence comes from Monosporascus sp. MG133, assembly GCA_004155925.1. Classification (NCBI taxonomy): domain Eukaryota; kingdom Fungi; phylum Ascomycota; class Sordariomycetes; order Xylariales; genus Monosporascus; species Monosporascus sp. MG133. The sequence goes on along the minus strand of QJNX01000144.1, from coordinate 36,820 downwards.
CCTTCTCTCGCACCTTCCAGGCCTTCATTACGTGGGCTGCTAGGATCAGATGTGGCTTGATGGACAAGTCAAACAGGTCCTGGTATACGGAGTAAGTTTCTTCGGTGACGGCCCACGCTCTCTCTACAAGTTGGCCAGAAGTGCGGGTACTTAGCTGCCCCAACATGAAGATGAACACCTCGATCTGGAAATGTGTCAAGACTTTTCGAGACATTAGCGACGACCGCAAGTTGGCCAAGCAGTTGCATCTTACCAAACCACATAAACTGGCCCGTCCTCTGGGCCGCATGAAGCATGCGCAGACCGTGTTCGCCCGAAGTGACTGCAATCTTGAAGAGATTGTCTTTGGGTGTCTGGATTTCCGTCCCCCACTCTGGTTGGTTCCTGGGGGGCTCGACGATCTCCCGCAATTTGCAGAGCCATGTCGGCCTCATCTCCATCGCTAGTTCATGGATAGGGCCCATCGAAAGATCACACCACTTCTCGAGCATTTTCTCCAGCGAGTCGTTCAATTCCTCGACGCGCTTACGGGCCTTTGCAACTTCGGCAGGGTTGGGGCCTTCGAGAGTCGCCAACTCATTCTGCAGGACAACTAGCTCCAAACTGGGGACTTGGACAATGAGCTTGCTGACTTCGTATTGCATCAGGATGAAAATCATATCCGTGGGCCCCTCCCTTGACTCGATCGACGTCATTGAGGGGTATAAATCGGCGTCGTTGATGTTGTGCGGCGTTCTGGTGTTCCAATTCCGCGGGAGAAGAGACTGGCCGAGGCCCGACATTAATGCATAAACTGTATCGAGCATTATGATCTGCCACCATACACGTCTTCGCATCTCGGCATCGAATGGCGATAATCCCAGAGACTCCCCGTCCCTATGAAGTCCTATCTTCTGCGCCATCCTAACAATGACCCCATTGAGGATCCAGGCTGCATGACGGTCATAGCGGCGAAAAAGGGAAGTCTGATAGGCTGTCAGTCGTCACCACCAATGACGTTAAAGGTCCAGCTAGCATACCATATACAGGACCAAAGCTTGCAATATTACTAAGTCGTAATGCTTCAGAATGTCAATGCGCGTTAGAGCCACACGGAGTCCCCTGGAGAAGCGCTCTACGGCATCTTTTCTCGGATATCCAAGGAAGTTCATACATTCTTCCTCGCTTAACGAGACGGCGGCCATGGTGTAGATGGAGAAGAGAAGCGCTTCAACGTTTTTGGGCACCGAGTCAATGTTGGTCGCAGCCTCGGCAACCATAGGCTGTAGGGTAGGGACGTGTATGACCTTGGTCAACGGATTAACCCGATCGAGGAACTTGTGCCACAGAAGGAATACATGTGTTGGTGGTGGATGGAGTTCCTTTAGGTCGAGGGAAGACTCGCTGGGTAATAACAGGCTGGCGTCATGACCCGGCGAAAAGCCCTCCGCGGACGTGCTACACTCGTCATCCTTGTCGTCACCATCCAGGATTTGGCGCATAGCATGAATCTAAGAGGATCGTTAGACGAAGGAAGACACTACATGCACAGGCGGATAGCAACAAATGAGGCAAGCAAACTAACACAAATCATGGTAGCGCGGAGCAAGGCTTGGACATGGTTCTGAATGAACTCACTTCATCATGAATGGTCGACAAGAGGATGCTATCCATGAACTTCACACCGCCGCTCTGGTCGGCGACCAGCTTGCCCTGGGGTTTCCAGGTATCCCCCGGACTCGGAGGAGCATCAACGGTGTCTGGCTGTTTTGCGGTGGAATACTCGGACAACAGTTCTTCACATCTTGCCAGCCGCTGCTGCAAGTCCTGATTCGGCCGCCTCCTCTTCCGAGCAGGGGCGGGTGTGCTCGGCACACACGAGACCTTTGCCTACAGGTCGGGTTAATTGAGCGGGCGCAAGTTGGATGAATCAATCTGCCTTGTCAACTGACGGACTGACCTTGACACAATTGGAACAAGGACTCTGGCGGTCACACTTCACTTTCCGAGTCTGGCATAGGACACAGGCTCTGATGACGATGCGTGTTAGACGGCTTAGGAGTATTACATAGTAGGGGGTTCGCGCTTACAGAATGCGTGGGGCTTTAGCTGACGAAGTGGGCGACATTTCCATGCGTATGGCACATGGGGCAGTCAACGTCCCATAGTACACGGGAAAAAGAGCTTCATTAATGGGGACTTGTGCATAGATTCAGAACTATTTCAGTAAATGCGACAAAGAGACCTGACTGGCACTTTTAATCCCAAACAGTAGAGGCTTACTATCGCATTGATAAGGGGCGGGCTTTTCACTTGATTATGGGTAACACAACTGGTGCCTGGAATGAGCAGGGGAGGAAGCCGGAGAGCTGAAGGGAAGGGCTATTGGTCGATTGGGCATGAGTCGACAGGTGACTGATTAGTAATGATAATGAGTGAGTCAGGCACGTTATACTAGAATCATTTTGGGTAGGACTGAGGAAGCTGTGCTTGCGTATTCGTATTACTTAAGATTCGAAAGGAAACTCTCTTGCCAGATGAGGCTGTGCAGGGACTGCAAGGCGTCGCGTGGAGATGGATCTGCGTTAGAAGTCGGAAGTCGGAAGTCCGCGGGCGCTCACCTCGGAATCCATATTAGCGGTCCCCGGTTCCCATTTATGCTAGGTGCAGGTACGTTATATCTATCCGTACCTGCTCTACTGTAGGCTTAGGCAGGATATCGAGGGCTAGAGGGTACCAAGATGTCAGTACTAAGTAAAAATTAGCGGTGCTGACGCCTTGTGGCCATCTAGAAGATACTTCCGGTTCATACTGTAAACAATTCTCTCTGCCAATAAAACTGGCTGGACGGGTACTCTGTGGCTTGCTGTGGCTAATTCCCCGCGTCGGAGCCTGGAAGCTCTTAGCCCCGATTTCCGTCATGCACGTATTTTCGGCCAGATCTTCGATAGAACAGTAGAAATAAGAACTCCGTTACCGTGATAACCGGGCAGCATGCACATTATACACAGCTGTCACAGCACTGCATGTAGTTGTTTAAGTTGATCAAAACTGTGGACTTGATGTCTTTCTAAGCCAAAAGGAAAGCCCCTTTCTCATTATCTTAGACTGTAGCTACGGGGAGCTGATCTATCAAGCGTGCTTCATCTGAATAGAACAATAAGAAATTAATACGCCCGTCAGTATCAGCGGCAATAAGAAGAGTCCTCGAGCTGCCATCCATGACTTGAAAGTCTGGCAGTCAGGGTCGCAACTCGCAGTTATACAGTTCCGCGTTGCTCATTATGCCTACCAACGACAACGCGCTCCTACCCCGCGACTGCGCAGCGCCGGCAGAATGCCTTCCATCCCCAGTTGGAATATCCTGTGTCCTCCGCCGTTCTCTCCTCCTTCAAGACAGCCCCTCAGACGCCGCAGACCTTAACCGAGAGGATTGTGCAAAGGTTCCGTGGGGCTTGCGCCGGGAAAGAAGGTCAAAGAGGGGGACTGTCACTTTATCTCCCCTGGTGCATGACCCACGACAACTCCTGGCCTGTCGCCTTGAAGTTTATGTCCTGGCGCTTCCAAGATCCACAACTAAGCAGGACACTGGACCACGATGTACAAAATGAAACCAACTTGAGAAAGTATCAATATGAGGGATTGGCCATCAAATCATGGTAGAAGAAAGATACGCTTGGCCGGGGTCCGTCACCGTCGCCTCCGACTCCTACTAATATGTACGGAGGCTTGCATTCTAGCTCGGAAGAAACAATGGCGAGTATACCCGTTGACGATCGACTTACTATTGCCAATACGACTACGGAATGGGGAGCCCTCACCGGACTTTTTCCGATCGACTCGGTCTTGAAGACGTGGTTGCGCGCTAAGGCGACTACTTCGGCTGTTCTGGGAGATGGTGTTGCCCCAAATCAGTTCTCACGAGAGGGTAGATGAACTCGTCCAGAACCCGTTAACGGCCGACCCTGTAGTCTTTCGATTTTATCACCTTTCGTACCTGGGCCGAACTCGGTAAAGGTTGCGACGCCGCTTCGAGACTCGGTCTTCTGCACCAACTCACGAGCTTCCAATATTGTCGCCGCCGCTAAAGTGTTCAGGGAGTCCGCACAGAATGGCGTAGAGCCAAAGATAGCACCCGGTGTGAACTTCTATATCGCTGCTGCGTCCATCTTGGAACCAAAGGCAGCCGAAGAGACAGGCGACTGGCAGGTCCTCCTGAATGCCGGCGCTCAGCACCTGCCTTCCGGCTGCGGTCCTTGTATTGGGCTTGGCACGGAAGATTGCAGGGCCGGGCTGGTATCAGAAACCAGAAGGTGTTGAGAAAGCTATAATTGGCGGAGGGCAACGGAAACCTCGAACAAGACAAGGCGATGAGCATCGAAGATGCGCTAGAGAAGATCATTGCACAAGCGGATAGTCTTATTTCAGGGGCAGAACAAAACGCCGCTGACACCGCGGTCACGGAAACTTCCGAATGGGATGAGACGCTCACGGACATCTTGCCCGGCTTCCCAGAGAAAGTCGAAGGCGAGATCGTCTTCTGCGATGCCGATAATGTCAGCACGGATGCGACCTATCCTGGGAAATATACCTACCGGGACAACCTCTCGGTCGAGACGATGGCTGAGGTCCGCGTGGAGAACTACAACAAGGCCTTCCGGGACATCGCGCGGGCCGGGGACATCCTGGTTTCGGGCTTCAACTTTGGGCGCTCTCGCGGGAGCAGGCCGCCACGGCCATTATCGCCAAGGAGATCCCGCTCGTGGTGGCCGGAAGCTTCGGCAATACCTTTAGCCGCAACAGCATCAATAACGGGCTGGTGGGCGTCGAGGCAAAAAAGCTGACGCAGCGGTTGCGCGAGACGTTCAAGGCGGAGGCCGACGGTGCCATCCTCACGCGCCGCACCGGCTGGAGGTTCGTCTGGGACGTGCGCCGCAGCAAGGCCACCGTCACCGAGGGCGAGGGCGGCCAGACCTGGAGCCAGAAGGTCGGCGAGCTGCCGCTCAACGTGCAGGAGATTATCGCCTGCGGCGGACTCGAGAAGCGGGTCATGCACAAGATCTCGGCTTAGATGGATGTGAAGGAAAAAGGTAAAAGAAACGCAACAGTATGTGCGCGTATATGAGATCCAAGTAGTATAGAGGGTGGAAATGTAGAAGAGAGATACCCGTTCGAAATCACCTCTAGAACCTAATGATGGTTTCAGGGGCGCCGCCTGAGCAGGCCTTACGAGATATTGACGTTACCACAAGAGTCTCGCATGCTTGGTTACAAGCTAAGCATCCTAAGACGTGGAACCGCGTGGTTTCCAAGCGCCGTGAATGGATTGGTATTGTATTCACTATAGGGGCATATCCAAAGGTGGAATTGTGTGTCTCGAGTCTTGGCGCTGCTTGCTTGGATTGGATTGGAATTGGGGATCTGCGCCTACATGCGTATATTAATGCCAATGGGCGCGGCCGTTGCGATAATCATCAAGGGTCCATATGCAGAATGGAGTCTAGGTGTTAGCCGCACATCTCCCCACTGAGTAGCTGGATTGACGATACAACATCTCATACACACATATCCTGCCAAAAAAAAAAAAAAAAAAAAAAATTTCCCATGAGGAAGCTAGCCATCTACATCTAACGAAGAGCGAAACCATGGATAGGCAGGTATACCATAAAAAGAAGATAAGGGGCTTGTCGGGGAACGACGCAGCCACCGTCTGTTTGTCTGTCTGATCGGAACATCTGAGCACCGGGTCCCCCACAAACGGCGGAGTGGAAGTTGAGTGAGTCACTCCGCTCCCTCCACTGGAAGGTGGAGTTGCGGCTGAACCTCCGCCCGCGCTCCGCTGGAACCGAACGAACCACGCATAATACGTAATATAGAGGAAGTTGTGTACGAGATGGTAACAGAACGACCGACGTATACCGCGATAGAAACAAGTACGTCCCCTATCTCGACACCTTTGCCTAGGCAAACTATAGCCCTCGAGCTCATACATAATAAACACAGTCTGTATATTCAAAGCTGGATGATAATTAAGTCGGCGCACCGGGATTGCCTGCTTCTACCTACTGCAGCTGTGTAGGTAATTATTCGGCAGGAGACGATGGCCTTGCGCCGTTCTCCGTCTACCCCTGAGCGCCTTTCGTATATTCCGTGCCCGCGATAGAGGAACTCCCCGGCGTCTCATATCTCATTCCAGGCAAAAGCACGGGTGGATGGATCTTCGGTATATACAAGGCCGCGTTCTTTTTTTCATTCCGTTCCGTTTCATTTCGTTCCCTTCATACATCACGTATACCCGTCATGCCCGATTAACCTTTTTCTCCGCGGGGGGTATCGAGCGGCCCGACTAACCTCCTCAGACTTCTATCTGTCTATCCCCAGGAAAATAGAATCGAGTAGGGTATTCACGTAAAACCGCCGGTCCCGTCCGCCGTTCAAAACTGATCAAGTCAACGCCTAGCGATGCAGAAATGCACAGTGTCATGAGCGTCCGTCTGTAGGTCTTTCAGTTCTCTCTGAGAACCTCCTCTCCCACCCTCTCCCCTTCATTATGTAGCTTGCCTGCCTGCCTACTTTTCCGGCCCCTTAAACGCCAAGACTCTTAACGCAAGTCCACAAGACCACGGGCACGATGACGTTGTCGTTACCGCCCGTGAGCACAGCCTCTGTGAGGCTGACGAGGCCGGCGCACGCGCCGGTCCTCCCGAGTGTCGCGGGCCAGGAGTAATTGGGACCGGCGTCTGCCCAGCCGCCGGCGCGCAGCCAGGCGTGGGCGGCGAACAAGCCGGCGAAGACGGCCAGCGCGAACGCCAGGCTGCCCTCGAGGCTCTTGCCGCCGCCCCAGAGCCACTTGCGGTGGCCGTAGCGCCTGCCGATGAGTGACGCCGCCGCGTCGCCGAGCCCGACACAGACGACTCCCGACACCATGCCGACCTCCCTCGTGGGGACCTCCCAGCCCGCGAGGTAGCCCGTCCCCGACCGTGGCAGGGAGCCGAGGGAGAGCCAGAGGGGGATGGCGCATCCGATGAGGAGGAAGATGTGCGAAACCACGACGGGGCCTCGGAGGTCCCGGCCGTCGACGTATGGGGTGAGGAAAGAGGCCAGGGGTTTCGACAACGGCGGGAGCTGGCTGGCGCGAAGAAGGTCGAGGAGGAGGAAGAGTACGAGGACGATAACGAGAGCTAGCGCCACGAATGCGGGGTCAATGTAAGTCAATGGTAAGAACATGGCGACCATCATGAAATGGAAGACTTTCCGCCGCGTATCTACCTCGTAAAATGGCGATAATCGGAATACCACTGTCAGTCCCACCGCAATGACCGTTATGCAGTATGCGCACATGAGAAGCCGGGTATTGGCCTCACCAAAATAGGAATGCCGTAAGTGTTCGACCCAACCCATGTTAGGCTCCTGGGCTTCCTCGTACGTCGACCTCGCGGGGATGCATATCCATCCCTCAAGATTGTGGCTGACGACCTGCCATCTGAAAGTGGGCAAATCACCAAACATATACCCGAGGGCCCAACCGACCGCGTCATTGCCACGGAGCGCTTCACGCTTTACCACCTCCAAGATGCCAACGAACGGCACCGGTGCGAACAAGGCAGCAACGATACAGACGTAGACATATGCAGCATACTGCCATTTCCGGACTGCTGCCTCCTCCTGGGTGAGCGAAAAGAATGCGCGGATCGAAGAGGAAGATGATCGTTTCCTTCGGCCAGAAGGCGTATGAGTGAGTGACTTTCGCGGAGTCTCTCCGGCGCTAGGAAGTGTGTGTCGCCGTTGGGGTAGGGAAGCCACGTTATTATGAGATGAGTTGAACAGGAGGTGTTTCGTTGCATCGATAGCCTGGGCCCCTCGCTGCTGGACCTCAGTGGATTCGGCACCATCTAGGCTGATAGTATTTACACGCCGCGCTCCCTTGGGAATGAAGTTCTTGGCAGGGTCGTCACTGTCATCCTGGTCATCCTTGGCTTCACATGAACTGCAGGACGAACTATCCAGCGGCGCGTGGAATAGGTCGTGTTTGACCCTACTCCAAGACATAACATTGCGGAGGAACGTCGACTTCGGCTTAGATGAACTTAATACCCGCTTGAAACGCCATTTGGGCACGCGGGCTAGCGAAATGCCCCATAAGATGACCTGACCGCAGGAAACCAGGAGATCAAGGCCACCAACCCACAGACCTGCTTTCAGGATGACCGCCTGTGGCGAGGAGGATAGCAGCAGCACATTTATCAAGGCAATGGACAACAGCTGCAGTTCTGCAGGGAGAAGGCTTGTCGTCGTGAGTGTGTGCAAAGTTAGGCAGAGATTCACATGTAACGGGTAGAGTAGACTAATAGTTTCAGCTGATAGCATGGCAGGGGGTAAGTCGGGTGCGGCCGACGGTGATCTGTCAATCAGCGCCCCAGAAAACTCAGCGAGGAATGAAGGCAGGCATGACAGTGCCCAGTGTAGCGGGTTTAATCCCGAGTTAGCGGATGCAGCAGGAATTAGGGACGGAGGTAGAGAAGAGATGGCGAGTACTATATTCGGAAGAAGGACCGCTTCATTGTCAACCGCTATGAGCGAGGAGACGAGAAGCGTGATGGTGGGAGGGTATAATAACGGGGCAGGGTCGAAGGTCGCTGGTATGGTTATGTGCATCGTCGATATGAACAGCCGCCGATATCGCAAATTCCAGATTGCGAGCCGCAATGGATATAGCAATACCAATATAGTGGTCACACCGATCGCAACAAGCAGCTCTTGGAATTATTGTTAGCGGGGAACGAACCCTACTAACAATCCAGGGGGGTGGTACGTTACCTCCATTCCACTTGCGCAGTATTGGTTTGGTGTCGTTGTTTGCTTGCACTATGCCTCCAAGGGAACCGAGGATGACAAGCTCACTTAGACGCCGTATGATCTCCTTTCTCCTTCTCGGTCCATCGACGGTGCGCCGTGACTCCTTACTCGACGGATCCCTCCTCGAAACCGACGAAGTTATTCTCCCTTCCTCCTCTATAATGGCTGGGGAGAGCATCGGGGTAGACGTGCCAGATAGCACCTCATTGCGGCCACGCAACCCCTTGTGCAAGCGCTGCCTGGGCGCAGGAAGGCCCTTCAGAAAATGTTCATCGTCTGCTTCCGTACCGCTGCCACTGCTAGGCGTCTGTTGCCTCGAGAGGTTGGGGAAGGCGGTTCGCGATAGACTCCCGTCTCCGTCATGTTTTGGTCTATAGGCGAATCTGTCGGAATAGTGACTACGATAAGGATGGGGGGATCGCGATAGAAGCCTTAGATCATCGTGTGCCTGCCCGTCATCATGGATGTTGGGGGTATCTGAATTCGAAACTGAGGCCTTCTCAGGCATATCGAGGCCTGTTGATAGAGAAGACATCCCTTGAAATGCAGGTCGAAAATGTCGCGTAATCGACTGGGTCTCCGGGATTGTAGTTCATTGCATGGTGTCGTCCCTTCGAGCGAAAACTCTTGAACTATACTAGGCTGAATTGGGGTTACCTGTTGAAAGAACGCCGTGGTTCGCGACGGCTTCGTGATGCTGCTTTATTCACATGTCACATGTTAATGGAGTGCTCAAGAGTGATTTCCGGATTAATTGCAGTTCAACATTCAAAGCACCACGCTAAGATAAGATACTCACCCTTTCTCTTGGTAACCTACTTAGCACTAACGTTAGGTATGCAGGTACCTACTCTTCTAAGGGATATTGATTAAGTACATAGATACATACGTAGACAATATGAATCACATAGACAGCCTTCGGATGGAATTATGCATTTTGTCTTTTATATCAGTATCCTACCTATAGAGATTGATATAGTCATGTCCTGGGTACATAGGTAGGTTGCCTACGTAGACTGAATATCTGCTTGTAAATAGGTAAATATTCGGAGTTACAGTAGATGTTAAGCCGTGATATGTACCTAGTAGTGTGAATCTTAGAACTCTTCATTAACCTTATTTTGTACTTAACCCGTCCGAGTAGTGCATCTACATTCAGCCCACAATTGCATTGATACGTAGCCGGTCCATTTTAGGTCCCGCTCGGGAGCCGCAAACTCCTCGACAATCGATATGTGGCTTGTGATTTTGTGGCTGACATGCTGATGTGCGTGTCCTACCTCACCAACGTGGAGATAAACTTCCTCCCACCTCGTATTCACGAACCGTCATCATGGAATCCCACTAGAACTGGCAGACCGAATAGTCCTATATAAAATCGTCTCTTAAAATTAGCACGTATGTCTTTTCTAGAATGTGTCGCTCCATAATAACCTTCAGAGTCCTTATTGAAGGACATGGAGGCGCGGGCTCTTCTCGTTTGGTGGGTATAAGCTGCCCAGCATTCATAGGACGCAGGTATGTACGTTGTTGTTATGCTAGGCTGATTGGCCGAAATTGATTCGTCCATACCGCCAAGTCAACAAAGGAAAGCAGTCGCCTTATATAATCAAGTACCAGCGATCGAATGTCCTTGTATGATATGCCCGGAACTTGCGGGGCTCGCAGAAACAAAGACTCGGGGATATATGCAAGGTAGATCCACACTGCACGCCTTCTGTGTGATGGGCAATGCATTACAGCGGAAATTCTACGATGCACGCCGCTTCAAGGGGTTGTCCGGATTGGCCGGCGTAAAGATATGGCATGTTGGTGACGTGCAAGGCAGCGTCGCGATAGGACCAATTTGCTGGCTTCTCTCCTCGGTATCTGCGAACAAGCAGACGATATGAAGTGGAAGCTATTTCCGTGGTGTAAGTGCCCGCCGAAGGATTGGCTTGAAGTAAAGCATGTATTTAAAATACGTAGTATGGGTTGAACCATATGTAATTACGAGCTGACAAGCCAGCAGAAGAAGCAAGAGAGCGGCGACACGTAGTTATGCCGGCTTGTATGCTTGAGAAGTGACTCGGGCACAGCCTGAAATCTGGACTCTGTAGAGGAACGAGAACGGAGCTTATGAAGGCGAAACTCGTATTTATCCCAGCAAGAGCTACGTCACCTAAGGGGGTTCGTCAGCCTGCGGGACCATCCCGGGAAGTAGTAAAACGACATCTCCACCGGAGACTAACCAGATTCCGGGTAACGGCTGATCTCCAGCAATTTGGTCGCTGAGTTCCATGTTTTGATAATGGTGACATATACGATGATGATGGATCGTGGCAGACCGTTTCATCAACACGATTCTCGATCGGTAGTAATCAACTCGTCATAATGAAAAGAACGCCCGGGGTATATATCCGCTGCGAAAGTCAGTCAATATATCAGGAGGCAAATTAACGGCAAGGTATAAGGAAATATAGCCCCTTGCGAGGCTGTTCTTTTTGGAAATGTCTAGACTAGCCTAACAGATCCTAGAACCGCTGTGGTGGATGCCGGGAAGCAGCAACATTTGGAAGGCCCACAGACATGGGGGGCACGTACAGTATGAGACACAGTGAGGAAAGAGGTAGGCTGCAGCCAATGGTTGGTTGGCTACGGCTTTATGTACTTCCACCTAGTAAGCGTCTTCTCTAAGAAATGGTACTCTACTGTACCTGGCCTGTGTTCAAGCTGGGCTCTTCCTTCGACCGCACAGTACAGTATAATAATAGATCGAATCAGCTCAGACTCCGCCAAACGCTTTTCACGAGGTTTTTGGATATTTATATCGACCGTTCCATTGACTGATACCGGTACATACGTATGCCGCCACTCCTCGTAGGCGGTGCATGGCGTGTTTCACCGTCTTCTTCTAGAGTCTTAGCCCCAATCAGATCAAACAGCCAACCACCCTCATGGTCACTCACGCCTTCATCCAGTCGTCATATTTTACATTACTTGGTATATCTCTACTGAACTCAGAAACACGCAGCCCTCACAACTTATTAACACGACTATTAAAGTAATAATAAGACTATAAGTGATCGGGGATTTCGCGTTGCATTAGTCCCCCTCACTATCTCGGCGGCTCCATCCGGCTTCTGTACAGCGGCCGCTATCCACGGACCATGATGCAATAAGCCTGTGGATCTCTCTTCTACCTCTTCCAACTAGCGCCGCTTCAAGCCATCTTCCAAGCCTTCTTTGCAGTAGTGTCTGACGCTGTTTGGCCAGTCTGCTCTGGCCTGCTAAAGCATCGTCTCAGCACTTCTTTCCTCACTTGGAAATCCCCTCCAAAATGGCACAATATTATAACGACAACCCGTCCGCTTATTCAGACGGTGTAGAGAAGGGGACAAGCCTGGACGACAATACAAGCACCATCCAAGCCCCCCAACGTCGACGACGCCTCGCAGAGATGCCCTCAGCTCGGAATATCCTGCTGACGCTCGCCGTCTGCCTATTCGTAACTTTGGGCCTGGCTAGTGCTGCCTCCTCCAACGGACAGTCTTGCCACGACGTTGGAGCAAACGGATGTGATGAACCTGAGGTCGAGCAAGATCACTCGAGTTTTTCCAGGCTGCTAGGTTCCGCCTCGCCAGAGGCCCTCCATAGGTTTCTTCATGCCTACTTTCCTAAGACCTACCAGCATGGCGTGTTCGACTCCGAGAAGTCAGCACTGGAGGCGGTCCACTCCGCTGACCCGGAATTGGCGAGCTCGATAGTGCAGTTGGCACGACGCCAAAATGGAAACGAAACCACGACTACCGAAACCTCAGTCACTACAGATCCGGGCGGCGCTGCCACGACAGAAACTACTGTGACCCCGGAACCTTCCACGACTGACTCTGCTCCAACCACCGATGCTACTACGACAACTGAGACATCAACTGAGACGCCTACTCCGGATGAGACGCCTACCCCGGATGAGACATCTACTGCCGAGGAGACATCTACTGCAGAGGAGACATCTACTGCCGAGGAGACGTCTACTTCCACCGAGACCTCTACTACGACGGAGACACCTACGTCGACAGAGGTCACGGAGGTCACTACGACGACTCAGCAGACCTCTACGGAAACAGCGACGGAAACACGGACTGATGATGCACCCGCTACTACTACTGAAACTGAGACCGAGACTACAACCACAGAAACAGCATCCGACCCGACCACTGGACAAATTACAACTACTGGTACGTTAGGATCCCCGTCGACAAGCTCCTCGTCAACCACGACTCTGGTGTCTTTCTCCTTCACGTTTAGTTCTTCCGGTTCCTCTGCATTGCTATCATCCCCCGACCTCGTCGCATGGGACTGTTTATCCCAAGCGATGATGTTACTCCTTTGCCAGATATGTGATGATGCTCCGCCTTGTTCTCTATAAGCAGAGCATTCTTGTTTTTCATCACCAAAGTTCTACCATTCATCTAGACCTTCTTCGACCCACTTCGGTGTTTCCACGATGGGGCATCTGGAAGAATTTACCGCTAACTTGATGATAAAGGCACTACATTGGAGACCTCCAGGACTCCCCCACCTCCTTCCACGAGAACGTCGACGTTCACGTCGACACTTCCTGGAGGCGCACAGACGACAATAACATCTGTCGAGGTCATCACTGCCGGGTTGCCTGACGAGGAGGAACCGACTGAAGCGCCAACCGGCGCTCTGCAGTCCGGCCTCGCTGTACCGCTATCCCAAAGACGCGCGATGGAGGCACTAGTCGGAGCCGTCATCGGCGGAGTCTTGTTGGCTTAACGAAGCAGCCAGACTGGCTATTTTCTATCTCTTCATTTCCAGGCTTGCTCAATGAAGCCCTGGTTCACGGCGTTAGACGGTTCTGAAATTCAACAACGCCTTGGCGCCAGCATCAGCATATATGCACAGGCGCAGGTAATGGTATTCGCACTCCTTTGGCCCGCATCATAGATCATCAGGAAACGGCATAGACAAAGCAGGTTAATGACACAGAGCTGGAGGAGATTCTCGGGATATAATCAGACTTGATAGGAATCGGGTTTCTCAGGGAGTAGGGGGACGGTTCTGCAGCAATTTGGAAAATATTGTAGCCCTTGAATTCGTGAAGCATTTGTGTAGAGATCATAACATATCTCAGCCGACGAGCCATATATACATTAAGCACATTTCAGATACACACGACGGAGGCCATCGTGCTAGCAGCTTATCACAGCCTCCGACCTATGATGCCGTGGGACTAATAGTTGAACCACGACGTAATTGACCTGTACTCTGATCACACGCTTCCGTTCGTCCTCCTCCGGACTACCGACATGAGCGATGCACCCAATAGCCTCGCTGTTTCTGTCTTTACACACCCTTATCGCTGCTACGACACTGGGTTATCTAGGATCCCGTGGCAACATAGCTATCTATGCAGACTCGTAGATAAATAGATAGCTAGGTCACTAGTAGACATATTGTACCCTTCGCCTGGTCGCCGGTGAAATCATACTCAGCTTTAGCCAACGCTAGTTACCTACCTAGGCAGTCGCAAAGGCGCGTCCTGACTTCGTTCCACGATCGTGATCTTCGGACGAGATACTTTGCTACTTATTTACATGGGCGTGCTACATATCGCCTTAGGGCTGCACTAGCTGGTCCTTTCGGATGGATGCGCTGCTGGCCCAGACCGTGGTCGGGACGGTGGTTCGCCTCGAGTATGGACGAGATCAAGTGGTACGGATGGGCATGATACCCGGTTGTGCACCAGCAACCACAACATTTTGAATATGGCGAAAAAGCGGCCTGGGTAGGCAAATGAACTGGGTGGTAGGGACCAACCCCTTCCTTCGCTGGAACGTCATCCGGAGCGATGGCAGGTTCCTAGTTCGCCAAGCCGTTTAACAAAGGGGGGAGAACAGGAAAAGGTGGAAGAAGAGAAAGAATCGTCTGGCGCCAAGAACCGGACTATCTCGCTGAACGGATTCGTCAAGGGATAGATGCGGACGGGACATCCTGCTTTCACGAGTTCCCTCTCTCCCCGCGCAGCACGGGTCCTCGTTCCATCGGTTACTCCCGACGGGAAGGATTAAATTGTCCGGGCTTAGCCTGGCCTAGCCGGGGGGATCAAGAAGCCGAGGGGTCCTGTCCATCCCAATAGCGTATGCCGTTTCCGTCCTCTACTGCGATGCCACCATCCCTCGATCGCCCCGTGTCGCGGATCGCAAATGACGGGCCTGCGCTGCGCTGCACAGGTGTGACCCGTCTTCGGATAAGGCGCCAACGCGCGCTTTTCTTTTCTCCTTTCATTTCTCTGTGCCCATTTTTCCTTCCGGGCTCTGGTGTGCCATAACCCCGGGTTCGGATTCGCCGTTGACTGGCCCCTGACGCCGTTGGTCGAAACGAACGAATTGTCACGGGCGATCGACGGGAAGCTTACCCAGAACACCGGGCCGCTGCATGGCATGCGCGGGATGGCATGCGCGGGTTGACATCCGCGGGCTGGCATCCGCGGGTTGGCATCCGCGGGCTGGCTGCATGTGCTGTGCGAGGCATGCACGGGTTGCGTCCCCGTAGGGTTAGGGCCTATGGATGCGTGGCAAACGGCATCCAATGCGTCGGGAGGTGATTGCGGCTCAGTTCGGGAAGATGAAGATACCTTTTGATTCCATTATCTATAAGTACGTAGGTAGCACGCAGCGAGTCAGCCGATGAGGGAGACTCAGGAGATATATACGAGACGAGAAGACCCCAAGCTGGCTTTGCTGTCGGCGCGGTCTTGGGCATCTCGACGCCTAGGTAACTCAGATATCATGCCGATGGGCGCTTAACTCGGAGATACCCCTAATCATGATGATGACGGCCTCGGACATGGAAAGAAGTCCTCCCGACACCCACTCGTCAGATTCCTCTCCGGCAAGCAGCGCGCCGCCGACCTCTGCGCCATCACCGGCACCTAATACTTCTCCATTTTCTTCTTCTCCATCCTCTCCCCGGCGGTGCTCTTCCCCGACCTCCTCATCGGACGCGGACGCGGACGCGGCGCTGCCGGCGAACAAGACGCTGTTCCAGGGCTTCGAGTGGTACTGCCCGGCCGATCACAAGCACTGGAGGCGCTTGGAGGGGGCTGTGCCGGCTCTGGCCGAGATGGGCATAACGTGCTTGTGGATCCCGCCGGCCTGCAAGGCCTGCTGGGGGGGCAGCACCGGGTACGACGCCTACGACCTGTACGACCTCGGCGAGTTCGACCAGAAGGGCGGCGTGCGCACCAAGTACGGCACCAAGGAGGAGCTGCAGCGCCTAGTCGCGAGGGCCGGCGCCGCCGGCGTCGACGTCCTCTTCGACGTCATCGTGAACCACAAGGCGGGCGCCGAGTACACCGAGCCCGTCCGTGGGGTCAGGGTCGAGCAGTACGGTACGTCGGAGGGTCGGCATTAGGCATCGTTAATTTATACTATTGTGTGTGAAGTTGATTTTCATCCGTAGACCGGCTGAAGGAGGTCACCGGGCGCTTGGAAGACATTGAGGCTTGGACCGGGTTTGATTACCCAGCGCGGGGTGACAAATATAGCTCCTTCAAGTGGAACTGGTCGCATTTCTCCGGTGTGGATTTTGATGAGAAGACCAAGGACCACGCTATCTGGAGGCTGGAAGGCAAGAGGTGGGCACACGATGCCGATGAAGACCGCGGCAACTACGATTATCTGTGAGTGATGCTCTACAATCCGGCTCGAACGCAGCCCATTGTGTGGTAGTGTAAGACCCCGTACTAAAGAAGCTACAGGATGTTCGCCAACATTGACCACCTGCACCCTGACGTGCGTGAAGAGCTGCTCAGCTGGATCTCCTGGCTAAGTAGCCAGTTGCGGCTCGGCGGCATTCGATTCGACGCCACCAAACACATCTCCAAAGACTTCCAGTGGGAGTTCGTTTCTCACATCAAGCAGGTTGTTAGCCCCGACTGGCTCATCATCGGGGAGTACTGGCATCTGAATGCAGGCTTTCTCGCGGGGCTGATTGAGCGATTCGACCACCAGATGATGCTCTTCGACATCCCCTTGGTGCACAACTTCCGCGACCTGTCGGAGGCGCCGGAATGGGAAGCTGACCTCCGCACCGTCTTCGACGGCTCGCTGGGCAGGTTGAAGCCCGGCCACTCCGTGGTAAGCTGAAAACGTGTCTTGTCCTTTCAGGTTTACGTCTCGCTTGCTGACGGCCACGAAGTCATTTGTGGTGAACCATGACACAGTAAGTTCAAGCACCCGTAGTGGTGTTGCAACAAATCTGCGGGACCGCACTGACATTCTCCGTAGCAAGAAGGACAAACATCACAGGTAGGCAACAAGGCACCATCTTCGCGCTGCATATAACCCTTTCTCGTGCTCCATCTCTTCCTTACCTCCTATAACTAAAATCGTCAACAGACACTAGTCGAGCCATGGTTCGTCCCGCTAGCGTACGCGCTGATCCTACTATACGAGGGCACCGGCACGCCGTGCGTGTTTTACGGCGACCTGTACGGGTCCTTCGGTCCGAAGGGCGGCCGGGGCGAGGGCACGCTCGAGCTCCCGCCACACCACGCGGGTGTCGCCAGGATGGTGCTCGCGCGCCGCCACTACGCCTACGGCGCCCAAACCGAGTACTTCGACGGGCCGCGGTGCGTCGGCTTCACACGCCACGGCGACGCGCTGCGGTCCGCCGGCGCCGGGCTCGCCGTCCTGCTCAACGCGAGCAGCTCCCGCCAGCGCGCCGAGAAGACCATGTACGTGGGCACACAGCACGCCGGCGAGTGCTGGACAGACATCCTCGGCGCGAGCGGTGGCCAGGAGGACGGGGTCGTGATTGATGAGCATGGCTTTGCAACGTTCTCGGCTGGCCCGAGGAGCGTCGCGATCTGGGTGGACGCCACCGCGGAGGCGCGGGATGTGGTTGATAACTTCCAACTGTGAGTTTTTTTTTCCTTTCCTTCGTTATGTAACCCTGACGGTATGAACTGAAAACTGACCTGAATCTTCTAGAGATCATGATATTTACGGCTTTGTGGAGAGCGAAAAGATGGATGGATCGCAAGATTAGAGACAGATTAGACTGGTAATTCTAAAAGGTTGAGGGGTTAGGATAGACTAATACGTTATCAAGACAGGTTATAGGAGGGGCACTCTTAGTTTGCATTCCCTGACCTACTCATATAAACATTAATGTCTCATCGTTGGGTCTAGAACTGGCGTGGGGCATACCTATGCCGCTCCAGTTTGATACTATGTCCAGAACGTGAAATCGGAAAGTAAACGAAACGTCACCCGAATATCGCAAATGTACTTGGAAGGACAGCAAGGATGCAGTCGAACACATTCACGAGGACTCAAGGGTTAGAACACTCCATCAAGTAATGAGCCGTAAATCAACTCGAGTATTAACGCCGGAAACCAACCAACGCCGTATGAGGGTATATCCTGGTGCGAAAGCACCTAATTTCGAAGAGTCATATATTAACCGCGTGGCGAATAGACTCGACCTATTGTGCTCGAGCCTCCTTGCCGATTATCCAGGACCAATCTTCGGCATGTCGTGATGCTCGCTAAGCTTCGAGAGATACGTGTTGAGACCCTCGACCCTTTCCTTATGCGTCTTTAGCAATTCCGGTTTCGCGGAGCCGTCCTCGAACATCTTCAGCAACTGCAATGCGGCAAGCAAGGTTAGCATTGTGTTCACACACCCATCCGTCCGAACATCGAGCCCGGTCAGCCAGTACACACCTTCCGCCGTTGAATCTCCTCGTGCCGTCTCTCTGCCTCCGTTTTGTACTCGACGGTGTCGCGGTCGGGCTTCTCGGGATCTTCTGCGCCGCCATCGGAGTCGTCCAGTCGCTTCTTCTTCTCTTTCTTCTCCGCCTCCTTGGATGATGATGATGATGTCGCCTTCGGATCGTCGTCGCCTTCTATAACCGATAGCGAGCGCTCTAGGTTGTTGGACGACTTGTCTTTCTTCTTCTTTTTGGACTTCTGCACTTTGGCGCCCTTGAGCTTGAGTGCGCCGCCACCGGCGACTGCGTAGTCGTCTGCTCCCATTTTGGTTGCTGTTGCCAATGTAGGTATGGAAGCTTCACGACTGGGAATCGCGCGGTGTTGAAGTGGGCTGGAAGTACAAGTGGCAACAGCTGACAGCAGCAGTTGCGTGTCGGCCAGGACCCGATTCATGCCCTGCATAAATGGAAGCTATTACCCGGTAGGTGCCCCTGGAAAAATCAGGGACGTCTCTTGCCATAAGCCCTGCCTTTATGCAGTACTCAGGCCGAGCACCCTCGGCACATATCACTGGTTTGTCTCAGGCAGTCTGAATTCATTGCTAGAGAGATCACTGCAATTCACTGCAGCGGAGCGGTAGTCTCTCGTCTAAGATGCTAGCCGTCTGAGCTTAAATTATAATTTTGTTTGTTCTCGGACATCTTTAAATCGTAACCTGGTTTGATCTCGTGAGTGTATGAACGTCTTTTCTAGCAAGCCTAGCTGATGTGATCGCTTAAGAGGTTAACCCGGAGGTAGGGTTGACTCTTGTGTATTCTTCAGTTAAGTCAGCAGCCGCTGTCCCTTGACGCAGGTGCGTAAAATATGGACCACCTAGACTGGCCTACTGTTCTTGCGGCTGCTGTGTATTGATTCCAGCGAGCCCGAGAACGAACTGTATATCTCTCAATGAATTGCCCTTCGATTCATAGCACCGAATGTACAGCAGTTTATGCTGGCCTAGTAGCGAATATTCTTCATCTGTGGACTCAGGCGTAGTGATACCTCCAAAGCCGTTAGAGTCTTTAGCAAGAACTCAAGTGTAGCTGAGCCGCCAGGTGATAGAAACTCGACTACCGTCGAGTTTCTTATAAAAGGACTCCTAGATGGAAATTGGACGTAATTAAATTGCGACACATATCCGGATCCCATCTCTAAAAGATCCAATCATCTGACGGCAACAATGAATAGTAATAACCATGGCAAGCCGTGGATTTGCGTTGATTTGCGTTGCTTTGCGCCAGGTCATAGATGCCCGTCACTTGACTTCTCGTGTCAGGAACGCGACAGGTAACGTGTCTTACATACCCGTTAGCAATTAAACAAAACAATTCTACAGCATTCTCTTAGTATATGGGACCTAAGATTGCCGATATATGTATTGTGAGATTCTTAGATGAATAAATAACTGGGCTATTATGAGCGGCGCCCCCCTCTCCCGGGGGAGATCAAAATGTGAGGGTTCGCACGAAGTACATCTCGGATATTGAGTGGCAACTGGTCGCAGCTGTTGCTGAGGCTCTCTGTTCTGCCCTGTCTCTGGAAGTGCACGCTAAACCAGCTTAGGTCTAATCAACCCCACCAGACCCGACCTTAAATAGAGACTTCACGTCTGAAAATTTCTTAACTTTTTGGTCTTTCTTCTTCAGATCAAAAAGTATTCACAGAGTAGCCACGACTGTCACCTCGACATCTATACAGTGACACGTTGCCATTCCCCAAGTGGGAATCACTCTGGAGATGAATTGTCCTCATTAGGAAGTCTCCCGAACGTCTTCGGACTGTGTGCGGGAGATGTCGAAAAAAGAGGGCACATGCCTACTCGATTTGTTAGATAACTACAGCATATTCCGCAGTCCCAGTACCCCGTAGGCCTAAATATCGTCCGCAGGCCGGTGAATATTGAGGTAGTCCATTACCCATGCTCTGATCTATTAAAGTAGCATCACATTAGGCTGACAAGTAGTGCCGGCCAATGGTGATCGTAAACCCTCATTCCATGGTTCTGGACTGGAATGACCGAGATATGAACTCCGAAGGTCCTATGCCACGCGTCGCGTAAGGTCCCGGCAGTACTGCTAGATCGGCAGTCTGCTCTCAATTCATGTGTCTCAGGAACGCGTGTGGTGCAGAACACAGGCCAATAGTCCCCAAAGGCATAGCGAGTCTCACATGATGTCTCAAGGCACAAATGAGTAGCATCGCTAGCATACGAGTTCTTGAATGCTTTCGGAGCTCACAACTCACCTGAGGAATGCCTTGCAATCCCAGACCATTCTTGAACGCAGAGATCGCTGCTCAAAGACGTTGTCTGGAACATAGCTAGGTTAAGATGGCATGTATTTACTATGATCCCTTTCCGTTCGCGTTATAAAGATGCTGCAGCATCCTGCTGCAATCAACAACCGGTAGAGATCAGACAGTCATTCGTTCAAGGCCACTCGGCTACCACACTCATTTGATCATCTATCTACCCAGGGGACATTCTTTTTGCCCCACGAGTCAAGGACGTCGCATCACATCCTAGTATCTCCAATTCGGTGAACACAAAACAACAGAAAGGATCAAATCTAGTCCGTGAAGATGTCGGTGTCGTACAGCTTAACGTCTTCGCTCTTCCTGTCCTGCGTGCCGGCCCCGATGACGGAGACAGTGACGGGGACGACGACGGAGTTCACCACTGTCTACGAGACGGTCCTCCAGGCCGCCTGCTCGACCGGCCAGTGGTGGCCCACCTACACCATCACGGAGACGTGTACCGGCAACCCGGCCGTGTGGACGCCCAACACCATCCCTCCGGGCTTCGTCGTCTCCACTGTCAAGTGCCCCGTCTGCGAGCCTACCGACGTCGTCATCACCTGCCCCGGCGCCCAGCCGACCGGCATCGTCCCCTCGTACGTCATCGAGGGCAGTAACGGCGTCACTGCCGTCGAGATCACCGCCACGCCGGCCCCTCCGGCCCCGGCCCCGGCTCCCCCGATGGGCGGCCCCACTACCATGGCTACTGCTGTTGCCAATCCGCCGACCGAAGGCATGGGTGGCATGGGAGGTGATGGTGGCGCTCCTGCAGCTTCTGGAATGGCTGAAATGCCTGGAATGCCTGGGTCTGCTGGAACTCATGGGATGGGTGGCGAGGCCCCCCAGGGCGCACCCCCTGTCAACGCTAATGTCCCCGGCAACGGTACGATGATGCCCGCCCCGACGATGCCCATCACTGCTGGTGCTCCTTCGCTCAAGAGGAGTCTCGTTGTATTCTCTAGTCTGGCAGTGGTTGCTGGGCAGTTCTTCCTCCTGTAATGTCATTTTTTATCCGTGGTATCTTACTACCTAGTCTTTTTCCGGGCGGAGTCGGAGTACCTAAGATGCATGGTCTGTATTGGTATGGCTCATGACTTGCGCGTCCTCATTTTGCTGCGGCGGGTTCGATCGGTCATACTTTAATTCCTGCGGGTAGTCAAGAATTCGGGCTACACATGTATTCGGAATATATTAGTTCTTAGTGCAGTGGAATTAATTGGTGTCGATCGACCTATTTACATTCCAGCGCTCTCTACTATCGACGTTCTGTACGCCCAGTGAGAGGGTCATTGTTAGCTGATAGCCACTTCGACTTCCCGACGATGCCTCCCCTACTTGCGATTTAATCCTTAGAGGAGATATGTAACGCAATCGTACATACTTCACCGTATTACAGTTCGGACTTTGGTAGAGGCGTAGATGTGGTACCCGCTATTTGGTGAGGTTATGACCAAGATGTTGAGGTCGGGGAATATCAAAGTTCATTGCAACAGTGTGTGAGGCCATACAATAGGCGGTTCGATTCAGACCAGGCACACGACTGCCTACTTTAAGATCGACAACCCCCAAGTTAAGAGGTTAGTAAAGAACGAAATTAAATGAAGGATATGGCTAAAAGCGGTTCATTCCTCAAGGAGAAGCCGACAGAGAAAATGTTGCATCGACGGCAGAGGAGCGAGAGAGAAGGGATCTCGACCATATTTGAGAACAAGTGGAAGCTTAATATGACAACTGAATGGAATCCGTATTCAAAGAGTACTAGGAAGTTTGCTAACTAAAATATTGGAGACCATGTGAGGATGTGAGGGTCTCTCGAAAGCCCGCGCATGGCGGTGACGAGGACTAGAATACTTCACCGCATATAGAGTTTCCTCTGAACCCTGAATAGGTTGACTGCCTGATTCAGTAAATATAGTATTATCATTACATTATGAAGCCTGGCAGGATGATCCGGGACCTTCGCTAGGAAGGTAACCGTATTCGGCCAATGCTATTGATAAACGTGTGTCGCAGCAAATCTGCAAGAAACAGATAAACGATAGACATTATCAAGCGTCTCTCCCCACAATCAGTTAGTTAACGGCCGAGTTTCCGGTGGATTCGGTTGTTCCATTCGTACTTCTATGGCGAAGCGTGTCGGTCCCCGTTAACGACTGGATGGTTTCGTCTTTGCGTTCCGTCCCTTCCACTTCAGACTCCTCGGACCTATCGTCTTTGGCGATGTTATGCACAGCATACTTGTACCCGCTGCGCAGAACACAATATAGCCAGAATATGTTTAGCAGCTGGAGCGCTGCCAAAAGTCCAAAAGTGATGACATTAGATAATAAACATTTGTATTGCTCTGTTTCCCAGTTGAGCTCATATGGGCCAACGGACCGGAACTCGGTCAAGAGCGAGGCAATAATGCGCAGGTTCTGGTAGTGACGTAGGTAAATCCACACGCATATAAATATGCCATAGAAGGGGCCCACTATGGGACTGTTGATATAGTTGAGCGATTTCGACACCTATTAAGCCACACGTAGATTAGCATCTTTCCGTGCCCGCTTGCGAGACCCTTTCTCCGCTCTCTTCAGGGGTTGAGGGGGACAGGCAGTCTCGGTAGGCTTACCGCTAGGAACCAGTCGCTGATATCATGCGTCGTATAGACTGCAATACCCATGTACGTGAAATGGAACCGATAGCTCAAGGCAATAAGGGCCAAAGTGACTATGTGGTGTGCTACAAGCTCCTTGAAGTCCTTGCGCGGCTTTTCCAAGCCTAGCAACATGACGACAGCCTGGTGCAACCAGTACGCAGCCTGGAACAAGTAATAGAACTTAAAGCCAGCTTCGTGCGTTTTGTGTGGGAACGATTCGTACATTCCGCGCGTATTGAAATACCACACGGGCGTTCGGCTCATAAGATACAGGCCCGCCGGCCCCAAGAACGAGAAATAGAATGCTGTGTACGCCTGCTCCATGAAGCGCGCCTGTTTGCCACGGGACTTGATCCCATATCGCCGAGCTAACGGGCGTAGAATCTCCTGTGTGACGAATTCTCGCGTGAAGGCGAGAACGACTGTGTAGAACGAGACGAAGGCGATGTCCCAGGGGCCCTTGCCATACTGCGGAGACATGCTATCGGAAGGCAGTTCGTAGGAGAGAAAGATGAAGCGATGGAGGACATTGGACTCGCTCGGATTGATCGCGTATAGAGATAGAAAAATAAGCAAGAAAACAAGGGGAAATATCCACGTGTGCTTCAGGCAATAACGTCTGCACCGACGTAGAATTGAAGAGCGACATTTTCTACGCTCGAACACCGTCCTCGGATGACCGCTGGGCGCATTCTCCGACGCCGAGTTGGAGGATAAATTACCCACGACACCAATTATCCGACTCGTACTGCTTCCAACACCAGTTTTCTGGCCAGATCTCTTTGACTGTTCGTGTCGACGTAGTGGGCGACCATTCGGCCTCCGTGCGCTGAGGAGCGGGTAGAGTTCTGGCTCGCCCATTCTCGAACCCTCGGAGTGAGTATTGAACTATAGGTAAAAACCTTGTTATCACTTCCAGACGGAGGGATAGACCTCATTAGAGTCCCTCTTTAAATACTTTTGTGTTATTGTTCATTCCGCTCTTGCAGGGGTAAAATAGACGAAGGAACGCGACCCTTGGTATCCTTGTCCGCGGAGCCCGCATTCCCGAGCGGCAGCGGAGCTGGATTAGCCATGTACATACAACGCACCACACAAAATTTTCCTTGTACACTCTCAGCCCACTCCGATCGTCTCCAAACAGCGCGTTCCTTCCGGCAATAGACGCATCATCCCTTATTGGAGAACAATAAGCGGTATTGGGTCACGTGTCTGTCCGAGGACCTAGCACCCACTACGATTCCGTATTTTGAGATCTGTTGATCCGACATGGAGCAGGAGATTGAAATGCGACAGAGGATGGAAGCACCACCATACAACAATAAGACGGTGAAGTCACGCGTGCGCAACGTGAAGGATACGGCTATCGCTAAGAAAGTCGGTTCTCCCAGGAACTTAACTCAATGGCTCCTCGATAATCAGACCGGTAAGCCGGCTGCCCTGCACAGGTTGCTCTCAACATCAGAGTGAAGGGATTGCTGACAGCCATGTGACCTGGACAGGAGTTTCCTTCGGTCTCATTGCGTCCCTGTTCTTGGCGCATATTTGCATACCTAATGCCCTGTCATACACATCTAAGTTCTTAGCACTATCATACTACAACAGCAAAACGGGGAAATATGCCGCCGGTTATGACGATTTCTGCTTCGTGACCTTTCTCACCGTGCTTTTGATGGGCCTCCGTGCAGCTTGCATGGAATATGTTCTGGTTCCGCTAGCCAAACGATGGGGCATATCCACGAGAAAGGAAGCCATTCGATTCTCTGAACAGGGCTGGATGCTGACCTACTACAGTCTTGTATGGCCTCTGGGTCTAGTGCGTTTTATCTAAGCACCTTTCCCTTCCTAGTTCAAGGCTGACTCTCTCTAGTACATTTACTACACGTCGCCATATTTCTTCAAAATGGAGGAGATGTGGACTAACTGGCCACAGAGAGAGCTCGCTGGCCTGATGAAGGGATACGTACTGGTCCAATGGGCCTTTTGGTTGCAGCAGGTCCTCGTGATCCATATCGAGACACGCAGAAAGGATTACTGGCAAATATTAACACATCATTTCGTTACTATCGCCCTTATTGCTGCATCATACGCCTACCACCACACTCGAGTTGGCCATGTGATTCTGGTGCTAATGGATGTCATCGAACTGATTTTCCCAGTAAGTTATACAAGCCCCTATCCATGGCCTATGTCTCGGCTAATGACTAGAAACAGCTTGCCAAATGCCTCAAATATCTCGGTTTTACTACTGCCTGTGATGTCTTATTCGGAGTGTTCATGATCACGTGGTTCATTTCCCGCCATGTGTTCTACCCGATGGTCTGTTGGAGTATCTACTCTGACACGCCTCGACTGCTGAGATCCGCCTGTTACCGTGGTACTGCCGATAATCTACAAGGTCCGTTTCCGGTCCCTGATGACTGGTCACACCTGCTGGAACCGTTTCGAGACCCCTCGGGTATTGTCTGCTCAAACGATAATATCATATTCGGATTCCTATGTTACCTCCTCCTTCTACAAGTCATCATGGTGATGTGGTTTGTTCTCATTGTCCGAGTCGCTATACGGGTATTGAGAGGCAGCGGCGCTGAGGATGTTAGGAGTGACGATGAAATGGAGGTTGACGCTGAACACTTGGTAGCCCAGCCTATAGAGGAGGAGGTCGGCGTTGAAGATATAGATTTGAAGCAATGGGAGCGCCGGACGGGCGTCAAGGGGGTCACGAGCTCAACGGCCATCAGCCTATCGGGACATGGTGATCGCAAGGAGTTGTTGAACAGGATTGGTTGCGAGAAGCAAATTGACTAAGGGAGAAAGATGAGCGATGTTTCTTCGAGTAGCTATAAATCCTAACCGGCACTCGATAAAAGAGAGGGGAAAGGTTATATCGAGATTAGCGATGGGTTATTTAACTTAGACACACCATGGTTCTAATAATGTCTTTACGCAGAGAGCCACGATGGCTTTACTTGATTCTTAATGTTATATCTGCCTGGCATGTCACATTCCTTTGTGGGATGAATAACCACGAACAAACACTTGTGTTTGCTTTTGCCAGATAATCACAATGCCATTATAGGTGGGTCAAGTATTGAAGATGATTCATGAAACAAACATCTTCTCGCTCGTCCAATATGTTCAGGCTCGTCATGTATATAAATAGTCCATGTATTATCGTCAATGTGAGTTCCGTTGATAGATATAAACATCGATAAATAGAGCACTTCTGGTCGTGAGCTAGAGAGGTGGTAACTAAGGACGACCTCCACCACCTAACCTACGATAACAGTCAACGCCAAGCATCTTCTCCGACACCAAATCAGACACCATGGCGCCCATTGGCAACTACAGAGAATACATGACTGAGCGCACAGATCCCATTTACGCAGCACATGATATCGACTACTACGTAAGTCGCCACGCATGGTGGCAGAGCGATGCCGTTGAGGCTTTCATCAACCAGCCCAACGGTTCCACCGGAATTATCAGGGCACCTACTTCGGAGGAAGGCTACCGCGCAGCGTGGATCATGATGAGGGAAATCTACGAGGGAATGGAAGGAGACTTCGTCCGCCGCTGTATCCGAGAAGAGCTACCGAAGCCGGTGGTCCTGATCGCGCCGCCGAAGCCG
Organism: Monosporascus sp. MG133; assembly: GCA_004155925.1. Taxonomy (NCBI): domain Eukaryota; kingdom Fungi; phylum Ascomycota; class Sordariomycetes; order Xylariales; genus Monosporascus; species Monosporascus sp. MG133. The sequence goes on along the minus strand of QJNX01000144.1, from coordinate 9,648 downwards.
GGCGAGCGGGAGCCCGAGCAGGTCCTGAGGTCCATCTTCACCCAGGCGATGCACAAGATCCCGCGAGAAGTCAGAATATTTCTCACCGACGAATGCGGTTTCAACGGTCACGACTTCTACCTCGACCTGAGCTACTGGGACCCCTCCTTCAAGAGCGTCGACCAGGTCCTCGAGATACTCGAGGAGCTGCTTCCCAAGGTCCGCGAGAAATTCTATCCGGACCGGCGGGAGGACGGCAGCGGCAGCGGCGACGGCCCCCAAGCCGGAGGTTGTCAACAGCAGGCGCTGTACCTCGTTGCCGAGATGGACCTCGCCGTCTCCGACGCCACCAGGGAGCAGGTCGAGCGTCTAGTGAGGTTTATGGAGGAATATTCGGCAATGGAAGGCCGGAAGTTGATCTTCTTCGTTGGAGGGGAGTTCGAGGCCATCAAGGGTCTGAAGAACGCGGATAGCGTGATTGAGATCTTTCAGGCGTAAACTGGTGGCCTGATGATTGCTTGTCCACTAAATCCAGTATCCAGTGGCCAGTGCACCTAGTTACGGAACTGAACCGAGGCACAATCCACGTCTAGTTCTACGAAGATCCGATTTCATTCAAGCTTTATGTCAATTACTAGCAGTCCTGGCTATCCGTTCGTTGTAACTTCTGTAATACCATTGTAGCACTTCTTAATTTCCAGATATTTCATAAGCTAATAGAGTCACTACTTGACTGAGACAGCCGACAAATCGGAGGTACATCTATTGTTCAGCTGAGTCGGGAATATTGGACCGTCCTTATACAACGGAAACGAATATCTAGTTGCAAACGGGTTCCAAAGACTGAATTTGGCTATCAGCTAGGGGGCGACAAGGCGTTAGCTCTAACAATTTTCTGAAGGTGGGTGGCACTCTTTTTAATCGTCGACATTGATCCAATCAGCCTTCCGCAGGAAAAGCTTTGGTGGGCCTTCTAGGGGGCTACAGTAGGCTTCAGTGCCGATTGCAATCTGTTTTAGGACTAGCACCTTCAGAAAATTGTTAGAGCTACCGTCTTGTCGCCCCCCTAACAGCTGACTCGGACAAAGTTCGAAGACAAAGTGTAGAAACAAAATAGCCAGTTCCTAGTCAGCCATAGGGTCTTGCCAGACTGAAATACTTATGCTTGCCTCTTAGTTATCGACTCGTTGCGTCAACACCTTCTCTAACGTATTCTAATCTGTCTAATTCGCAATCATGTTAGGGAAACTGGTGGCCCATTTAGAGTCTTTTGACAGTAGGCTTGGCACGGGACTATCCGCCCCTCTCCACAATTAGCCATCCCCCCGCCTTGTTACTACTATTAAAATTAGCTTACGAGTATGATACGCCATATCCTCGACCCCTCACCGTAGTCTTGCCTTCGATAAATACCTAGCTGGATAAATTGCCAAAGATTCGGTCTCCGAGCTTCTTCGGCTACGGTCTTGACCTTTGCAAGATACGTCGTGGTCGATAGTCGTTTTGTGCCTAATAAACCTACTGCGTAACAATACCATATGTCGCAATTGGAGAACAAACTTACCGATTACCGTGGAGAGAGGAGGGGGTTATGTGGATGGGAGACATCCTGACCAGAACTTCTTCCCAGGAAGACTCTCATTAATATATTACAGGAAACCCGCAAATTGGAGCAAAGCTGGATGTTCTCTAGAATACCTAGTTGATCTAACCACAAATTAATGCGCACCTCTGGAAAAGCTACGAATAGATCCAATACGTACTGTTGCATGCTAGTCACCTGATGGCCTTGGCGCTGTAGCAAGAGGCAACTGGCCGTTATTCTGGACTTCCAAGCTATCGCAGAACCAGCGACACCTTGAGTCCCAGGCTGTTATCAAAATAATTGACACACTTTTGGTTTGTGGGTCCTAAGAAAGTGTGTTAATTATTTTGATCACGACCTGAGTCCTTCATCGACTTGGCATTCAGCCTAGATCATTGAGGTTTAGAGGTTACTGCGGTCAGTGCTAACCGGCCGCTGCCAAATCAACTACCAAGAGAAGTTAAAATGTCGGCGAATGTGGCTGTACAGTCACCCCCCCTTTTGGCCTTCTGCATGGGAGGTGTGAAGTTCCTCCACTGAGGCTGCCTGGGTTGCCTGGCGCTAGGTTGTATCTGATGCTGACACAGCCTCCTGTTGGCTTGAGCATGGCCGATCAACATAAGTATAGTTCGTTCGGCCACAGAACGGTACACACCGTCCCTTTCCCCGTCCTCCTTCACATCTTTATTCTTCCTTCAGCGGTGTCATAACTGCACAAAAGCGATTTTCGGGTGAACACAGCAGTATATGGCATCATATCCCACGTTTGTATGCGTACTTCGTATTTGGGTAACCTAGGTGACAACTTAGCATCCTGGTCCTCTTAGCTCTATGACCCTATCACGCAGCCGTACCATTGTCCGAAATTAAGACGCCAGCCTAGCAGTCCAGGAATGTTCTGCGGGCGCTCTAATCCACTATCATGGATCCTGCGTCCATAGTTCAGATCGTTGGAACCGTTGTCTCGATTGGCGATGTAGTAATAAGATGCATCAACAGACTTAGCTCGATCAAAACGAAATATCACGATGCTCCTATGCTTCTCTCGACTCTGATCGGCCAGCTTTTCATAGTAAAGGCGGCACTCGACCAGTTATCCTATTGGAAATCCCGAGATCTCAGCACCGACCCGAGATATCATCAGTTGGCTTTGCAGATTGACAATTCTCTCGACTGTTTCGGTCCGTTGATGACGACATTGCAGCTACAGTTAGACCGCTTTGATACCAATGGCCCAAGAAAGATGACGCCGAACGCCAAGATATCGTTTCTTTGGAACGAAAGAGAAATGACCGACTACCTCAACTTACTCGATCGTCAGGTTAACGCATTGAATTTGTTGTTGCAAGCAATCCAATGGTAGGTGAGAGTCCATAGTATCGAAGCATGTCTAACCTTGGAATAGCAATACCTTTACACAGCAGCAGGACATAATCTCAAAGGAAGAGAACCAATCCATACTTAAGCTGGCAAAGGATTGCTCATCTTCCATCATCGGCCTCGGTGACACCACGAGTCTTGTATCGGAAGACACAGCTGCCATCAGCGACATGTTCGATTTCGATGCCGTGATCCTCGGCTCCAGAGTCTACCAAGCAGCAGAGCGATCCCACCTCCGCCAAGCTGTCAGAGCTTGGCAGAACCAGAGGGGTGGCGGCATATCAGCTCTCTTACCTCCAAGTCCTGAAATCGACCCTATCCCGGCGCCTACAGACAATCCAGCAGCCTCTGTTCCAGAAAGACATGACGTAGAGAATTTCGGGCTCATCAATTCTGCTCCAAACGATGATTCGACTGTGCGGCCTGAACAAAGGAATACCGTGGAGGATTCCTTGTCCAGTAAGACCCAAGGGCACAGAGCAGGAACTTCCTATCTCTTAAGTGAGGAAAACATAGTGCAAGCCAATGCCAACGAGTCCGATGAAACGTCTAAGCTAATCAAGGAATCATCAATAAAACTGGAATATCTACCGCCGAAAGCATCACGAAACAGTCGGTTTTCTTTATGGCCGAGGACATCTCGCTTGAGCGATTGGTGGAAGGGTCAACAGAGCCGCAAATCAGCTCACCTGGATAGGGTCAGTTACGAACCGGACGATATTCCTACTAACAATGTGGTAATACTCGGTATCTCGGAGAGCGGAAAGACCACATTAATGAAAGCTTTGAAGCTTGCTGCGCAAGGAGGCTATTCAAATGAGGAACGGAGATCATACTCCTTAGAGATATGGCATGATAATACCGTACAGCCTATCCTCGATGCGCTACACGTCAAGGAAACTGCGGGCATCGCCTACGAGAAGGACGAAAATCTCCACCACGAGTGGACTATGAAATCTTATGAAAAAGACCCGTCTTACGCGCTGGGCGTCTCTTCAGCAATCACATCACTCTGGGGTGACAGTGGGTTTCGAGCCGCATACAGGGAATGCCAACCCACTAGAGATCTTGGCTATTTTGTCAGTCATATTGGGAGAATAGATACGACTGACTACCTACCTACCGCCGAGGACATACTACGGAGCTATGTCAGGACCATCTCGGTCGACAAGTATCCGTTAAAATATCGAGATATCGACTATACCTTTTTTGACGTAGGGGGAAGGAAGACCTTACGGAGGAAATGGATACATGCCTTTGATAACGCGTCGACTCTCATATTCACCGCCGATGCAACAGCATATGCAAGGATCCTACCCGAAGACTTAGACACCAATGGGATGACCGTGCAACTAATGGTATTTGAGGAAGTAGTCAACAGCCACTGGTTCGCGAAAGCAAACATTATTCTCGTCTTCACTAAGATGGACCTCCTTGACTCGTGCCTATGTCAACATCCGGTGGCGGAGCACTCTAGAAACTTCCCTGCAGGCCACGATGGCGACGTCGATTATTATATGGACCGCGTTGAGAAGCGCTTTCTAGGCGTAGTCCGACAGCCCGATACCCGCAAACGGATCAGTATCGTACATGCTAATCTCCTAGACGTTGGGCCTTCCAACCCCGCCGCGGACATATTCAGAATCCTGGAGAATTCCCTTCGCGTGCAGGGGCAATCCCCTACCCGAACCTCCGAGAGTGGAAGTGAGCTATAGCGTTGAATCCCAGCCCAGGGAGTTCAACGGCGAGCGGTCTCGAAATGGAGGAATTTTGAACAGACTTGCTCCCTCGGCTCCCCACACTGCCTTTGTTATCCCGTCTATACCTAGAAGCCTCGTTACTCATCGTGGAATCGGTCACTATGGAGTTGTTGTACAGACATATGTTTAATAAAGTGTGATATTTATCTCTTCACCCAGCCCCAGCCCCATATCCCCCTTTTTGTTTCCTCTCTTCAGCTAAGGTCGACTACATGCACTTTTAAACCTACTTCGGCTCGTATACTCCCAGGGATAGTCTTCGAAGTGAGTCATTTTGCATGTCTAAGGATTTGGCCCGAAATTTGATTTTGTATTGATCATATCCGCCCAATCTCACGCCCTCAAACCCCCTCCCAATACCGGCAACCCCGCACCTGCCCTTCTCCTTTTGCTCTTGCGCGTTTAGGTCAGGACAACAACATGATACTTCCCGCAACCTACCGTTATAGTCCGTTAAAGACAGGGAGGTAGTTTGGGCGATATCCGGTTGTTAACCATCTTGCCCGGAAGCTTTGCTGAGGACATCATCATCCGCTTAGACCAAATCAACCTCTTGTTATATACTGTTCTACCTCATGAGGACAATGTAAATATACCACCGGAAATCCCCAAGGAGGGCCGTGACTTCGACAGGCCAAGATACGAGGCCCTATCGTACGCGTGGGGTTCGCCTGACAACAAGAAGCCTGTGACTGCCGAGTCCGCAACGCGGGAAAATAGTGTGGTATGGGCGACCGAGAACCTGGACTCTGCACTAGGGCATCTACGCCTGGCAGACGAGCCCCGTGTCATGTGGATTGATGCGATATGTATCAGCCAGTCCGATTTAAGCGAAAAGAGCCAGCAAGTCGCGCCGATGGGAAATACCTACAAAGCAGCAGATCGCGTGGTGGTTCTGGGGGCCCGCGTCGGACGATAGTGATGCTGCTCTTTGCTTTGTTGAGCGCCTGGGGCGGATGATCGCTGCCGACTGGGGCGCCGCCACGACAAGGTCTTCGAATGCAGGCACTGAAGCCGCTCACGGGGCAGACGTGTCAGACTCACATACTTTGAAGTACAGCGAGTCGGAGTGGAGGTCGATCATGTCCCTTCTCCGCCGAAGCTGGTTTCAACGACTCTGGGTCCGGCAGGGGATCCAACAAAGCCGCAAGGCCGTCGTGATCTGTGTAATGCATCAATTCCGTGGGAGACTTTGCGTGACGTAGCCAACTACCTCTACCGCAAGCCTTACCAAGCAGAAGAGTCCTGGGGTCTGTCTATAGAATACCTACAAGCAACAAAGTTGGTGTATTATCTGTGCCGCGCCATAATAAAGGGAGTTAATACAGATACCTGAGATTGGGGCTCTTCAACGTGAAGTGGTCGGACCGCAGAGACTCCATTTACGCCGTGTTAAGCTTCATAAGACGGGACGGCCGCAGCCTGGGCATCAGATCCGATTATTCACAGTCAACGGCTGCCCTTTTTTCGGAGCGTAGTGGTACGCTTGCTCGAGAAGCACCGCTTACTTCGTACACTCGCTTGCTGCGAGCTCGCTACGAATTCGGTTCCCGAGCTTCCGAGTTGGGTTCCGGACTGGTCGACTCCGACTCCGACAACCTCCCTGAAGCCACTGTACAGTGCAAGCGGGTTTATCTCGGCGCAAGCCGCCTACCTCGGAGACGACGTCTTACGCGTCGCTGAGTCCGAGTATCAGTAGTCGACTCTGTGCAGCTTCCCAGTGTTTTGGAGGAGCGCTTGATAGGTCCTGGTGCGAAAGTCGACTGTATAAAGCAGCTTACACCCGCCAAAGATCTGGACGCCATGTACCCAGGTGGAACTTGTCTGCTGGATGCTTACTGCGAGGCTTTAATCTGTACTTCTCATTTTGATGAGGACATTGCCGAGTATGGAAGCTGGACTCCGTTCCACATAGAAACAGCGGCTCTACGGCATCTTTGGTCGGCGGATGGCGGGGAATGTCGAGTAGACACGAATGCCATACAAAGCTTCGTGAATCAAACTTATAGCTCACTTGTTGGAAGATGCGTCATCACAAGCGCCGAGGGATACATAGGCACTGCTTCCGTTAGCGCTCAGGCAGGACATACTGTCCGTGTTTTGCTCGGATTAGAAAACCCGGTCGTTCTCCGAAAGACATCAGCGACGCCAGCCAGGTGGTAAGTTGTTAGCAATTGTTGCATACCCGGGTTGATGAAGGGTGAAGCTATATATGGGGCCCTGCGCAAATATTACCGGCCTGTGTTTTCGTTGGATGCCCCACAGGAGTCCCCTATTGACGGCGCCTTCTGTGGGATTCGAGATGAGCGCAACGGTCCAGTGGAAAATAACCCGGCAGAAATTCCTAACGAGATGGGTGTCCCTCAAGTGAGGTACCAGAGATGGCCGCACATCTTGGAGGTCTCGTTTGAAGCGTTAAGAAAGGCAGGCATGGACTTGCAGAACTTTCACCTAAAATGGCTAACCCACTTGCCCAGCTATACATTCCGCGATGGCCTTCTATGTAGCAATATAGATAGAAGAGAACAAGTCTCCGGTTTCCAATCGTTTCCTTAGGACCACAGCCTAGTGTATTGGACAATAGGCGTTGTAAGCCGACGGCGACTTTATATACGGCAAAGTAATAAGAGGCGCAACTGTTATTGCTTCTCTCCAAAGTTAGACATAGATCGTCATATCGAAATGACTTTTAATATCATCAAGTGCTCTCTTTAGCCTACTCCATGACCAGAAACCAGTCAGGGGAATACCGTACTCAAAGTAGACGAGTGAACATTGCATTGCGAAAGAGACTAAGGGCATTCTAGGAGGCAATCAGACAAGGCATTACAGATTCAGATCGGACATCCACCTGGAGATGAGTATTTCCTATTGACGCTATTGATAGGCAGTACCATCGACTTAGTTCTCCTGCTAACCATTGTGCCAATTTTGTTTGAACGAGTCAATACCTATTGTGTACCCTTGAGGTTAGTCATTTCATAAGGCACAATGATGATTATTGTGCATTCACTCGCTGTATTGTTTGCTGATACAATATGCCTCGTGAGCTGGAAAACCTATATATACCACGCCGTAGCTTCGCACGACGTACGACTTCCTTCCTGATCCCGCACATCAGCGCCTTAGCCTATTACTCTGTTAAGATCTTGAGTAAGAAGATGGACGGGAAAAAGACAACTAATTATTATTCACCCATAGCACCTATATACACAACGATGCCTAGCAGCCCGGACTCAGTCACGGAGAAGGGTTCAACCTTCCCTCGGGTACCATCCGCATCAGAAGAGCTTTCGCAGTTCAGACGGCCCAGTCTTCCCCGGGCATCCAACCGACCGACTACAGGACCGCCGGCGGCACTCCGCGCGCCCCGGCAGCATCAGGCCGTAAACCAGATCCTGCGCACGCTGCCACGAAACTCGCTGAACTACAGGGGGAACCTCGGTAACGCGGCGAACAGGTGCGCCAACATCCCCGAGAGCCAGAGCACGTGCCTCTTCATCGTGAACCTGCCGCCTGACTGCACGCCGGCGCGGCTCCTCGGCGCCGTGCCACGCGGCGTCGGCAAGGTGTGGGCCCTGAGCATCAGCCCGCCGACGGCGCAGCACCGCACGGCGGCGGCCAAACTCACGTTCTGGGACCGCAGGGCGACGGACCGCTTCCTGGCGATCGTCGCCGAGGGCAGATTCGCGGTCCCGGGGAGCCACCGGCCGCGCGTGATGATGAACCGGTACCGCGCGCCGTCGCAGCCGGCGTCCGGGGCGTCGCGAGTCCTCGAGCTCGCGGGCCCGCACGCCGTCGTCAACGAGCGCTACCTCGCGGCCTTCTTCCGCCGCGCCTTCCGGTACGACCTCGACGGGGTGGCGGTGCTCTACCGCTCGCGCTGGTTCACGCGCCTGCAGTTCCGCTTCGCGTCGTACCGCTGCCAGGCGGCGTTCGCGCGCAAGGCCATCGAGCGGGCGCAGCGCGGTGAGCCCATCGCCGGTGTACAGTTGACTGAGGACGAGCGCCTCCTGTGGTCTGAGGTGGCTGTTTATTGGGGCCGCGATCCCTGCGAGTAGATGCGCGCTGCCTCCGTAACACTATTAATGGCCTTGGGGACTCTTCGCTTTATTGAGTCTGTAAGGACAGGGGCAATGGCACTGGCGATGGGGATTCTCCGCCTACAGAAGTGTAGACGGGGACTTAGGTCACACAGGCGTAGAGGTAGTTAGTTATCCCCTAGGCGTGGGCTATTAAGGAAGTTCTATTGCATCAGGGTCTTAATGAATTCTTACGTATTTAATAGAATATGTATAAAATATTGGGGAAAATACCTGCAAAAGACAGCAACAGTTGTGATAGAAAGGAAATTTCCTATTTGGGGTTGTCCATGCCTAGAGCTGGCCAATCAGCTCAGTGCCTGTTGAGTATGATATTCAACGACAGAACTGGAATTTCTCCTATGACCATGAGGAAAATGGAGGCTGATAAAAACTTCACTTATATTGACTTTCTTAAGTTATATTAAGCCAGTGAAATACTTGGGGCAGGCCGCTGCAGAATGAGATGTATCTCCCAACGTTAGGAAGGTCTGGGGGGTTAAACGGTAATACAGTATACCCACCGCATGCATACATATACCCATACATATACACACATGTACATATGCATCTATCTCCAGTACACACACCTTACTGGTTTCGCGTGAATCCTTTTTAGGCGGTGAAAGGTAGCAACGTACGGCACAACATGAAGTTGCTTAGTCTACTAGGCAGTGGTATCACATGCACAATTGAAGGTCTACAGGCGCAAGACGAAGTACCGGTACCTTGGTAAGTATTGCACTAGTACCAAAAGGGACTTAATGGGATTCCTCGGCAGGCATTCTTCAAAGTCTCGACCGAGTTACCCCAGATGACGGTTAAGTATGGATAAGGTCAAAAGGGGGGGGGGGGGGGGGGG